>VXBR01010119.1:1091663-1145681 GCA_013400215.1 Cisticola juncidis | reverse complement strand
AAAATTCAATTTAAAAAAAAACCAGGCTCTGTTCTCTGTTAGAGGAAAAGCTAGGACAACTAACTCACCAAAGTTAAAAATATGTGCAACAGATCAAAGAGAAAAGACTAAAAGAGTATTTGTACAGCCCTCCCCTGACTGTAGCTGATTTCTTGCTTTCACTCCTAGTGATAACTGTTGTGGGGCTGGATTTGGCACAAGATTAGACACATAATTTAAGTGTGCCTATATGCAGCTGTCATTACACGAGCAGGCTATCTAAGCTCCATTATAGCTGATGTAAATCTAGTTAAGGTAATCTAATTGAGGCCTAGGGAACATTTCAGATCATAAGAGAAGACACCTTAGACAGGCTCCAGTTATGCAAGCAGGCACATCCATTTATTTCTGTTTTATGTGGAAACGTGCAGGAATTTTGGTGAGCAGACATAACAGACCTCTAGGAGGACCATGTTCTTCTAGAGCGTCAGCTGGAGGTCAAGGAGGCTCTCAGAGGATCTCAGATCTCATACTCTCGCCCTGTTCTTTTGGAATTTTCTTAGCCTTCTGATTGTTTACTTTCTCGGGGTCAGAATTTCTCACTCTTCTAACAGTCTCTTAATGCAAATATAGCTCTGTTTACTTAATGGTTGTTTTTTGTTTACATTCCTTTCTGGAGGAGGAGAAGAACTGATTGACTGTCTGTTTGACCAGTGCGGTTGGAGGGGTCGTGATCCTATCCTCCAATCCACAACTAGTGCCAAAAATGTATAACTATGAAAGAAGGTAAAGTTCTGCCCCTTCTTTCCTGCTGGGACATCTGTGAGTTATGTGGTTCTTTCGTGTCCAGCTGTGTCACTCATACCCTGCTTTCAGTCCTTGCACCTCCTCTGTCATAAACAGGCTGATATCACCCCCCAAACAAATCTGATCTTCCATGTCCAGGAGGTTATGCTTGGTCAAGTTACAAATTAAAGTATCTGTAATGTGTAGCTGAAAACACTAAAACCAAACACATTCCAGCACAACTTTGAACCTCTCTAATTACTTCCTACACTTGAACACGGTTATTAACAGTGACCTACAATTTTAGTAAAATTAGCAAAAATTCTTCCAGAGAAGGGAAGGAGTGCAAATTTACTTTAACTCAAATTACAAATATGTTGCCTTTTTACCCTATAACATCTTTTTGTCTTTGACTGGTGTGAGAGTTTCATGAATTTTTCTAGGTAAAATCAAAGAAACTGAAATGCTAATGAGAGGACACCGCTACAAAAACTGCTGTATCACCAGACTCCTTTCTGGGTGTGTTAAATTTAGCATTTTCTGACAAGGCAAAATGTAATTTTTCTCCAAGTCTGGATACAATGGGAAATCATACAACTCAACAGCTGTACTCTGGATCAAATAGTTGGTTTTCAAAGGAAGCTGGCTGGAGCCAGAAGATACCACATCCTCCAGTAGTTCATAGAAGGTTGAACAAAAAGGCTCCAAAAATAAGCAAGGATCTTCTTTAAAGAAATACAAACTCAGAAGAATTTCTGTGCTCAGAGAAAGGAAGGAGGAGGAAGAATGCCCAGGAGAAAGGATGAGATATGAAACAGAAGGAAGGAAATGTCCTGTACTGTCACAGAGAACCCTATTCCAGCCCATAGGCAGCATCCAGAGGGATTTTGTTGAGTCAAGAATACATGTGGAGGATCTATAATTTTTTGTGCACACCACTGTATCTCAGTCTCTATGCAGTAAACGGCAACTCTAGAAGACATTCTTAATTTAGTTTCTACCATATAATTGAAAGGTTAAATAACATACCAGAGCCCTTTCATCCATGATGAAATAATATGGGATATACAAAATCCACTGAAAGTAAGGGAAACAGCATTAAATTTTTGACTTGCTGGGGGAAGAAAGGTGTACTGCAGAGAGAAAGTGTCAGGCAAATTTTATCCAGGTGGTGATATTTTGCACAGCTTGAAATACTCTTTCATACACCAGTCACAGCTGTAAATAGGAAATTAGACATTTTCTGGCTATTCAGAAGTTCGTTGAAAGATCATTTTTAAACCTGAAAAGGTGGGGAAAAGCTAGTGGAAGGCAATTTAACAAAATTCAGCCTACAATTGTGCCAGTTTCAATCACTCTATCCAGTTCTTCAGAAGAATCTCCTTTCTACTTGCCAATGTTTGTTTTGTTGTCCTTCCTCCATTGTTACACTCCCTGTGCAGAAATCTGCTGGTGGAGTTGAGCCCCAAAGTGCAAAAAATATAGATATAGATATAGATAACTCTGCCTAGCTCCAGCACATTAACATCTCATGGATTCAGCAGACAGATCCTTTCCATATTCAGTGAGCTGGACAAGCAGCAGCAGCAGTCCCATTTGTGGAGTAAAAAAAACCAAAACAAACACAACAAGCAAACAAACAAACAAACAAAAAACACCAAAGTGGAAGTCATTAAAAAATATATGTTACCTTCAAATTTAGAAGTAAACACCCCATTTAAAAGCCCACATATCTGCATGACAACATGTATAAGAAACAGCGTGACCTCCATTTTCTCTGAGATTGAGGGCTTGGGGTCATAAATAAAATTATGAGAAGCACTAGAGTCTGCTCCTGCTTCACTGTATAGAAGAAAAATAGAAAGAGTAATATAAATACAGCATGCTTGAGTTTTCTATCTACCTTTTTAAAGGACCACCACCAAAAAGTGGTCAACAGAAGTTGGTTTTTTTTTTTTTCAGAACAGAGCACTGTGCTAATTAAATATTAGCTAATTAGCAGGGAATATTTATTTTGTGGCAGCTTGTTGTCTTTTAATAAGCAGAATAACACACAGGGTTTTCCTTTAGTGGCTTAAAATTTATCTTTCATGTATTTTTAGCATTTCCATCTTGCTTATTTCCATTTTTAAATGGCATGAAATTCCCTTGAAAGTGCAATCTGTCTTCGTGCAGTATCTGTGTCAGCTCTCTGTAGTGTATTGATCTGAAATATGATGGACTGCAAACCTAACTTATGGCTTTAAACCACAGATTTGTGGCAGGTTTTTTTCTGGAAAGCAAAACCCAGCCATTACTCTTGGAAGTATTATTTTTCAAGTATTATACCGCAGGGAATGCAAAGCAAATGCACGCATTTTCAGGCAGGGCTGATAGGTAAACTCTAATCAAATTCATCTCGTAATCCACCAAGCTGAAGCTAAAATTGGGCTTCCGGTTCAAAACATAGAAAACATAGTTCAATAGCTTGAGCTGAAGGAAAGTGCATTAATTTCCAGTATGCTAGGAAAAAAAGGAGACTCAGAGGAGACCTTTTCGCTCTTTACAGATACCTGTAAGGAGAGTATAATGAGATGGGGGTCAGTCATCTTACCCAGGTAACAAACACAAGAGGAAAAGAACTCAAGTTGCACAATGAGAGGTTTGTATTGGAAATTCAGAAAGAATTTTTTACCAAAAGGGTGGTCAGGAATTAAAACAGGGTGCACAGAGAAGTGGTGGTCACCATCCTCGGAGGCATTTGGAAGATGTGTAGATGTGGCACTTGGGGACATGGCTTAGTGTTGGACTTGGCAGTGTTACAAAAACATCTGTGCTCAGTGATTTTCTCCAGCCTAAACAATTCTATGATTCCATTACTCCAGACCTCATCCTTTCTTTGGACTCTGAGCAGAGGGCCCTTTCAAACACCCCTACATAAAGACCTGGTCCCACAGTGTTGAGGGCACAGCTCTTTCCCTCCCCTAATACAGACTGGTCTACTCAGAGCCACTGATGTTAACCTTGTTAATCCATTCCAGAAAAGGTGCACAGAAAGGTTCAACATTTACTAAAACACTGAAGCTTTTCTGTCTAGACCTTCTCAGGAGTCAACTTCCAAGGAAACACAAAATACAGAATTTACTGCATTATAGTATTTCCCTTTTTAGCCAGAGAACCATCGAAGTGCCTAAATGGGAAAGTCACAAAAGGAATAAGGTTTGTGCACAACTCCCTCCCATCCACCTGTTCCCCCAAGATGTAGCTTTGACTTTATGATTGTTTTCAGTTAATGCAATGACTTCCTGAGTTGTAAGTAACATTCCATGATAGTTTTTATTCCCAGGAGTCTCTTATATTTCCCAGCTTCCCTGCTGTCATTCCCACCTATCACACCCCTACAGTCACAACCAAAATCTCCCTGGATTTCCTCACCTCATTTGTTCTGTATCTGGCAGGTAAAGAGAAACCTCACACCCACTCCTTTCATTTTACATGGACAGAAAACAGCTGTGAACAAAAATGCACCAAGAAAGCACTTTCTCTTGCATTAAACTTGCTGTTTCTGAACATCCACAGAGCCTTGAACATCCCAAAACCCCAGGTAGCTCACAGGGCACTGCTGTTATGACTTTCCCAGTCACTCAACCCAGACACCATTTACGTTATCCTACCTTGCTGCTGCCTTTGACTGATGGTGATTTACTGTGCCAAAATTGCAAGAGTTAGGCATGTGATTAGCTAGGTAAGGGCCAAACCCCAGTTAATTCAGGTTTGCCTTAACCTCTGCTATCACTAGCCTTTGTCAGTCTTTTAACATGGACAACTTTTATTCCTGCAAGGAATGTCTCTGTATGATCAGCATGTGATTTGTATGTTTTTTTTTTCTCTGACATGCACATAGATTTGTTAATTTGGCTGGCTAAGAAAATTGGAGAAGGTTCTGGTTTTGGTTTGGAGAGTCTAATGGCTATTTATGAACTTGGCAATGGTGTTGAATATATGTGTGTATATACATATATATATGTATGTATGTACGTGCATATGTACACAATGCCTGTTCCAAAGGTTGCTGTATCACCTGTGCATTAAACATGTTCAGTGAGATTCTGTGATTACAGAGTCCTTTGTGCTATTTCTAGATTTCTTATGTTGGTTTTGTTTTTTCATAATTCTATATGCAACCTGATTCAATAATTATAAAGGAAAATGACATAGTAGGGGATGGCAAAATACTTGCTTTTGACAAAGCTATTAAAATGAAGGAGGTCTGGTTTTGTATTTGAGTGAAAATGTCAAGGAAAAAATATTGTAAGATCATTTGTTGTGGGTTTTTAATAATTGCAAGGTCTATAATTTAAAATGTGTAATTCAACCCAATATATAAAATCTGTCTGGGGCACTTTTTTTGAATGATTTCTGAAAAATAAATTTAAGTCAAAGAGGACACATTAGAACAAAGGTAACTGAAAATTTGAAGTCAGTTTCTGAACTGTCCATCTAGATGAATGATTCTATCAACTCAAAAGATTAACACACCCACAATCCTTGTAGAGAATGAAGTGAGTTAAATTAAGTGTGGATATTTTTAAGTATGAGCTACTAAATAACTGATTTTTATCTAATGCACATAATGTTCTACCTACAAAATTCTCCTCCCTCCACCTCCATTTTATAGTCATCCAGAGTGGATATGAAGAAAGTTGTGATACGTTTCCATTATTCTGATTAAAGAAAAAAAAAAAAAAAAAAGGGGAGGGGGGAGAACCAGAGAAAGAAGGACGAGTTATAAAACATTTGTTTTTATATGTAACAGCCTTGTTTTAACACACATACCACTGTAATAAAAATCACCCTGGGATTTATGGCTTAAATGAAAAATTAAGAAAGAGGTTAGAAAACAATCGCAGTGATATTTCCATTTATTTATCTTCCCCTTTCTTCCTCCCATCTTTTATCCTCTGTTGTTGAAGAGAACAGATGGTTAAGGAATCAGCTAGATGTGAAAATATACAGTGATGTTGCTTCACACATCTGATAACAGTAAAGGCCCATTTGTGGATGTCTCTTGGAAGAAAGAGATGTGATAGTATTTTTAAATTAGATTTATCTTGTTAGGAGAAAATCAGCTTTCTATACATAAGTAATCGAAATTGACCTAATTCATGAATTATGCTAATTCTATTGTACCAACTAAATTTACATGCCTCTCTCCGCAGAGAGTTAAGACCCATTCATCATCTGGACCTCCCTTGCCACAAAGATTGTGTCATCTCCTGCAAATACATGAAGAAAGGATTGCTGACACCTAACTGGAGTGCACTGGCTGAAATGCCTTAGAGAAGATTTCTATGCTTATTTGTCACTTTGGCTGTGAATGTACAAAATTTATAACCACACAATCACCAGTGCCAAACCCAGAAGGACCTCTGTGACTGTGCAGAAATGTCTCAGGTGACCACATTTCTGTTCCTGGGTTTGCAATAATCCCCAAAGCTATGAAACCCAGAAGCTGCTTGGTGCCTGAAGTTGGGCAGGATTAGTCTCTTCACTCATTTACCTCCCTGAGCCAGGGAAAGAGACAGTGCAGATGCTAAGGGTCATTCAGACATAAAATCTGATGGTATTTTTGTTTTTTCTGTAATAAAAAAGATAAAAACCGCAGAGTAAGGCTGTCTACTTCTTGATTTACTGTTTGTCCAAGGAGTCTTTAATTTTTGGGCAGTAATCTGAGAAATAACTAAGATGCCATAGGAGAAATGGAGGGGGCTGGTACCCCTTTGATCCATTGTCTGCTGCAGCATGGCAGGGGGTTTATAACCTCTTTTTCTGAGAGGAATAGAAACCACTTGTATAACTAGACAGTTGTCTAACATTCAGAAGCAATGGCAAAAAAATGTAGTAGGCTCTATTAAAAATAAATTACAAAAGGATAAATTCTATTTGTTTGTGATTTCCTTGGGTATTGAGGGTTCCCACTTTCTGAGGAAGCCTTCCAATCATGACATATCCACGAAAGAGTAAGATCTGTCATCTCCATCAGTAGTGGCTAACAGTTCAATGATTGGACTCTATGATCTTGATTTTTCCAATCTTAAAGGTTCTATGATTCCATGAATTTTAAGAGAAAAATAATTACTCAATTTTTTTACCCATCTGTTTCTCTCTTGGCCATTTGTTTTCTGTCTGCCATTTTCTGTATCTCAACCTTTTGTTGGATTGTTTTCCATTCTCTTTCTCCGTGTATAAAGAGAACATTTTTTTTATACAGCAAATGGCAGTTCAGTGTTTTTCCCACTGGTGTTACCACCATGTCCTTCACCCACGTGATGGTCCCTGTGAGTTTCAGTTGGTAGCCAAAGCTGTGGCACAGCTCCCTCACACATGACATACATCCCTTTTTCTCTATTGTCTGCTCTTGACAGCTTGTCAATGGCTCACCCTGTCAAGGGAGACATCACTTCAAAGCACTTTGTTTGCTTGAAGGGAAAATAATGTTGATATGATCAGAAGTAAAGCAATAGGCACAGAAGCTGCCAAGAAATCTCCACATGCTCATCCACACATGCACTTTGTTGTCGTTCAGGCTCTTTATTTTCCTGGAGGATGTCAAAGGTTCTTTAACAGAATATAAAAATAATATTGCTCCAGGCAAAGAATAGGCACAGCAATAATGAGAACTGGCAAGTGGTGATGGTGAAAGGCAACACACTGCATGCCTGTATGAGAACATTTCTTTACCTCATCTTTCAAACTTGGAGAGTGTAAGCTGAAGGGCAAAGCAGAAGCACATATGTTTGGAAGAAAACATTTTCCAAGAGCCAGAGCAGAGTATGCAGATTCAGAATTTCCTAGAGAGAAGGAAGAGTCATATACAAACTCCAGTGTAGATTTGAAGTGTGGGTTTTAGGCCTGACATTTATCTTTTCTATTCTGTTGGTTTCTCAAAGCGACATATGTGAACCTAGAAGATTTTTAAACAGAGGACACACACACATGCACAAGAACAGGACACCAATTACATAATTCTAAATATCACAAGCTTTAAGGGAGCCTTGTGATTTGGGGGAACACAAATACTGTGGTTTAACTTCTTGTGGTGCTTTGAAAAGAGTGTCCTCACTCCTTGCAATCTATTCTAAATTTGTTTTCAACAAAAAAAGAGGAGAAATGTGACTGACCTGACCTGTTGGCAGTTTGCAGGGGAACAGGGATTAATGGAATCAATACTTTTGTGAATGTATCTGCTTTTTTCTGCCAAGAAGCTACCACAGATTATTGATCTGACTGCCCTCTTCCCTAAATGGGTACAGAATGTATTTTACTTCCAATCCTCCAGCTGAGAGCTGGAGAGGAGAAATATAACCCAATATGTAAACTCGGTAAGATATAGAAAGATATTTCAATGTTCTGTCAGCACAAATGTTTTTTTAGTGATAAGGGAGTTCAGGAAAATGTGCAAAATTGAAGATAAAGCCTATGCACATTGTTACATATTAAATTGACATAATATCCACTCAAAAACTCAGTCAGCACCATCCTATGTGGTTTTTGATCTAGAAGCTATAAAAACTAGTCAAGAAAATTTGTTGAGTATGTATACTTATGTAATAAATATGGTTTATATAGACCTAAATATGTGGCATTCTCATCTCAGATAAATAGGAGTGAAAAGCACAGACACAGAAAACATTAATTTTAGGATGTGCTATTTTACCACATTGATGTCTGTTTTCCCCCTGCACCACTAAAGGAAGCAGTGCAAAAAAATATCCTCTTATGAACATTTTGTACAAAGTTATACAGCTTCAGAAATAGTGTGATTTGTTCAGTGAGCACAAATATCTGTAGATTATCTTCTTTAATTCTGTAAAATTTAGCCAGGGATGTCAAGGACAACAAGAAAAGATACACTGTTGAATAAAGGAAGACTAGGGAAAATGTGGGCCCTCTCCAGAAGGAAATGGAAGCCTTGGTTACTTGGGATATAGAGAAGACTGAGGTGTTCAATGAGTTTTTTGCCTGAACTGAGGTGTTCACTGGCAAGTGCTCCAGCCACAACTGCTCAAGTTGCAGAAGGGAAAGGCAGGGACTGAGAAAATGAAGAACCAACTGGTGTAGAAGATCAGCACAAAGATGTGCAAAGGCTGGAACTCCTCTCCAAAGACCACACAGGCTGAGAGAGTTGTTTTACCAAGAGAACAGAAAGGCCCAGGCAGACCTTAGAGCACCTTCTGTTTCTGAAGGGAGCCTACAGGGAAGCTGGTGAAGGACTTTTCACAAGTCCAGGTAGGGGCAATGTCTTTTCACAAGACAGGACATGGGGTGATGGCTTTAAACTGAAAGAGGTTGATTTAGATTTCATCTTTGGAAGAAAATCTTTACTGTGAGGGTGGTGAGGCACTGAAGCAGGCTGCCCAGAGAAATTCCTTCACTGCAAGTGTTCAGGGCCAGGTTGGATGGGACTTGGAGCAACTTGTTCTAACCAGGTGTCCCTGCTGTCCCTGCCCATGGAAGGAGAGATTGAATTAGATGATCTTTAAGGTCCCTTCCAATCCAAAGCATTTTATGATTCAATAGAAAAGGATCCTTTCCTCTCCCTATGCTCTCAGCTGAATCCTGGCAGTGGGGAGAGAGCAATGTGGTGGTGGGAACAGTCGGATGCTGTGCAATAAGGCAAGTGTGACAAGAGATCTCCTGTGAAAACTGAACACTGGTATGAATGACAGCAAGATCATACAGGATGATGAACGGTTTTGATACTGCTACCATGTCATTTCTGCATCAAAACACATGGGTATTATCACATTGTCATTTCTGTTCCTTCTGATTTACCTCACACATTGCTGCTGGGAAGATGCTGCTGGTTAATTACTGAGCGGTTTATGTAGGAGGAAGGCATCTGCAAAAAACAATAGCTTGCTCATTGTTTCCTACAAAGATTTCATGTAGTGCTGAACAGGGCAAAAAAATATCCTCCCTCAGGCTCTAGAGCTTCAGACAAATCAGTAAGGGGAACAAACCCCTGACTTATTCCTCTCAGTGGGCCAGAGGCAGATAGGGAACCCCACTAGTGACTGTCTGGCAGCTGGATGTGGCAGCCTTCCCAACTTGTACCAGGGCCCAGGCATCCAGCCAGTTTTTTAATCAGCCAACACTGCACCCATCCAGGCCATGAGCAGCCATTTTCTCCAGGAGAAAGCTGTGGGAAATGGTGTCAAAGGCTTTACTAAATTCCAGGTAGAAAACATCCACTAGGCAGGTCCTTTTGCCATAGAATTTCAGGTTGATCAAGCAGCACCTACCTTTCACAAACCCCTGCTGGCTGGGTCTGGTCCCCTGGTTGTCCTGCATGTGCTGTGTGAAGGAACTCAAGATGATCCTCTCCACAGCCTTTCCCAGCACTAAGATCAGGCTGACAGATCTGTAGCTCTCCAGATCCTCCTTCTGGCCTTTCTTATAGATGGGCATCACATGTACCAATTCCAGTCACCTGAGAGCTCCCTGGTTCTCCAGGACTGCTGGTAAGTGACTGAAAGTGGCTTGGTGAGTACCTCTAGCAGTTCCCTCAGTACCCTCAGGTGGATCCCATCCAGCCCCAAGTGATTTAGCAGGTCACTCAGCTTTTTCCCCATAGGTTATGAGGGCTTCACTCTGCTCCCTGTCCCTGTTTTACAGCTAAGGGGGCTGGGTACCCAAAGAACAACTGGTCTTGCCATTAAAGGCTGAGACAAAGAAGGCATTAGGCCCCTCATCCTTTGTCACTATGCTTCCAAACACATCCAATAAAGAATGGAGAATATCCCTAGCTCTCCTTTTGCTGGTAATACATGTATAGAAAATATTTTATACTCTTGTACAGCAGTAGCCAGATTAAATTCTATTTGGGCTTTAAGACTTCTAAATTTCTCTGTGATGGCATCACAATCTTATTGTAGTCCTCCTGAGTTGCCTGGCCCTTCTTCCAAAGGCCATTAATTCTACTATTTTCCCCAAGCTCCAGCCAAAGTTCTCTGTTTAGACAGGTTGGTCTTCTTCCCAACAAGCTCATCTTTAAGGTGTAACTCTTGATAAGAAAATCATCTGAATTTAAAAGTTCCTGTGTGTTTAGTAAGGGGAGATTGAAAATGCAGTGTGAAAATGTTCTAGTTAACACCCTCGAACAACAGCATGTTTAGATGAAGTGCACAAATTACAGTCCCCATTTCTCACAGCTCCTGATAAACAAATCAGATTTCTTTCATCATAGAATCATAGAATCATTTAGGTTGGTAAAGAAGTCTTTAAGATCACTGAGTCCAACCATTAACCCAGCACTGCCAAGTCAGGTAAATCCAACTCCCATTTTCACTTCCTCTGCAATATCCAGGAACAGAAGATAAAAGAGAGGTTGCTGTCTACTAGACCACTGATAAATAGCAGTCCCTGGAAGTCATAACAATAAAGCTTTGTGTTGCACACAACCCATCCTTTCCCTTGCCAGCAGCTCTTGATGCTCTAAGTAGTTCATGCTGCTTTGAGCCTCAGTGGCTGGAGGTTCATGTGGCCCTTAAAGCAAAGGGCAACCTTGTGCCCCAGCTCACATTTTGTGTAACCCTCTGTCCTCAGAGGGGATGCCCAGGGCAGGAGCCAGCAGCAAACAGCAGCAGGGTGCAAACAGAAAATAAATCTAACAAGCACTGGATGGACTGGAATTTAATGGACTTTAGAGCATCTCATTTTCCTGTTAACAATCACACAGCAATTAAAGCAGCAGCAATACAGAGCATCACTGGTGTTGAGTAACTCACTGAGGCACACAACAGAACTGCCTCTCCTGAACCTGTGCATTAAAACTCTGTGATCATTTTTTGTTTATCTCGGGAAGACTGAGAGAGTGCAGCTGTTGTAGTTTAACCCCATACAGCAACCAAGCCTCACACAGCCCCTTGCTCCCTCTCCCACCAGAGGATTGGGGAGAGAATTGAAAGATAAAAGACAGAGAACTCGTGAGTTGAGATAAAGACAGTTTAATAGGGAAAGAAAAAGCTGTGAACACAAGGAAAGCAAAACAGGGAATTAAGCCCCTCTTCCCATGGGCAGTCAGGTGTTCAGCCATCTCCAGGCAGAGCAAGCAGGGCCCATCATGCACAATGGTGAGCTGGGAAGACAAGCACCATCCCTCCAAATGTGTCCTTCCATTCTTCTTCTTTCCTCCACTTTATGTAATGAGCACAATGTCATATGGTCTGGAAAATCCCTTTGGTCAGTTTGGGTCACCTGTCCTGGCTCTCTCCTCAAAATTTCCAATTCACCCCCAGCCCCCTCACCAGCACGGCAGTACAAAAAACTGAAAAGCTCTTGGAGGCAGGGACAAAGTATTTTCTGTGAACCTCTGAGATTAGACTAAATGTCATAAGTGAAGACTTTTTTTTCTTATTAATAACCAGGATTTCACTTGGTGCTGCTTTTAACATCTGTCTCTTGATCCTTTCTTCATGCCCTCAGAGTGCAAGGCACCATCTTCTCTGAGAACCTTAAGTTGTGGGAATCTGCATTTACCTGCCCATTAGTTTTCAGTTCTCCAAGATGCCTAACCTCAAGAGACAGAGCAGGCAAATAAAGACTCCTTGTGTCCAATCCATCTGACATATAAAAATATCTGTACTGCAAGTGTCTAATTGTTTTCATGGATGAAAACTGGAGCCTGGGTTGATCCATTTATACATAGATGTCTACACCAGGCTTGTCTAAAGTTATGTGAAATGAGTCCATCCATTGTAGTGAGCAGATGGTCTGGGTAACACACAGAAGAAATGCAAAAAATTAGGTGCCAGTCTCATTTCAAAAGATGTGAAGCAGGATTTGTCCCATCTTGCTCCAAAAGTTTCCAATACATATGTCTAAATTAGAGCCAGCTTTCTGGACTCCTTTACACTCAGTGGACACAAATAGACACTTCTAAAGTGTAATTTGTTGTGCCTGTTTCAGCTGCCGACAGAAGATGAGAACAGTGACTCTCCATTAGTTGACAAAAAAGAGAATCCAGACAGCTATCACAGGAGTTTTTGTGGACAATCTATGTACCTAAAATTAAGACAAGTTAATTGCAATGCTGCACTCATCTGTGTCATATTATTCCCAGCATCCAGAGGTTTACTGGTATTAATTCAAATTTTTTGGATAATCACATTCTTTAGTTTCCAGGTAGCCCATGGTATATATATCTCTGATTCAAACCTCAGTGAAGACACTGACAGCCTCTGGAAGGGCACAGGTGGGGTCTGGTTTCTAAAGGTTGTTGAAGTAATTAAATGGTTTGCATCCAAGTGCATCCCTGTACAATGTGCAATTCATTACAGCCATATTAACATTCTGCAAAGACTCAGACAAAGTGACCTGGAGGGTTTTTGTCTTTAGGCCTTATTACAATACAAATAAGCAGGTGTAATCACTTAGACAATTCCACAAGCAGGCCTCTTCATTCAACTTGCTGATAATGATGTATTAGCCTTCATCTGCCCCTGAAATGGGTGATGCCACAAGCAACACGGGTTAACAAAAAAACCCAAGCAGACACACACCAAATCTTTGAGGCAGACTAGATTTAATTCAGACTACTGGGAAGAAAAGAAAAGAAAAAAGACAGGGAATAGACCGTAAACAGAAAGGCAGAGAATATTCACTGAGACTGTAAACAGAAAAATGGAGGCAATTGAGGGATCTATTTCCCTGTGTAAGAGCTATTTGCATCCCTGGTTTCCTCTGCAGACACAGTCATTTCATTCTTACTGCCACAGGCAGAGACTAAATTTTCCATATGAAATGGATATGATAATGCAGCTAAATGATTCACAGACAATAGTGAGCTAAATTTTAGACATCTCAGAGCATGGGCAGAACCCTGTGATGGATCTAACACAGCAGTACAGACATGCCTGCAGATTCTAGGAAACAAATGGCCAAGACACACCTTAAGCAGCTCAAAGGCTGACAGTTTTGCATGTGCAGTATGTCAGCTTGTACCTCAATTTCCCAAAACAGGAGTTTAAGAGCACTGGTAGATTTTCAGTCTGAATCTGGAACTCTGTGTCTCTAAAGTATGTCTTTTAGAGTACCTCTGCTTTGTCAGCCCTTACTCTGAAATATCCAATATCTCTCACCTCCTGGCACATGTGCCTGTAAACTGAGGTCAAAACTGAGGCAGGGATTGTAACCAGCTTATAAAAAAATGGGATCCATTGAGAAGAAGGGGATGATGCAATGAGTTGAGTGCTTGGAAGTCATGTTTCTTTCTTCATGTGTGTCTTTCTTCATTTCCTCTAAAGGAAACACTTGGCCTTTCATGTTTAACTAAGGTCAATAAGCTTTTCTATGCCATGCAGACATAGGACACAAACTCATGAAGGCCTGTTCTGTGTTTTGTGGTTACAATTGACAGCAACATACAAATACCTCCTCTAGACGGTGTCACTTTGCATATGGGAAGGACATGTAGGAAGGGCAAACTAAACATGGAGAAACAGAGGCAGGACATTTTTCTTACAAATGCGAATTAGTCAGAAAGAATCTGTTCACCTGCTTTGGAAAAAACAACATTTTAAGGCAAAAATAAGGTCTCTGAACAATCTTATGATTAAGGCATTAGAAGAGTATTTATAGTAAATAAAGGTATACCTGCTGAAGCCTCAGATATGATGAGGTCAAAACCACAAGACTCCTGGTTTTTTTTCTGGAGAAAAATTTCAGTTATACTATTAAAACATACCAAATTTTCTCTTTCTTTTCCCTCACACCTTCCCTTCCTATCCTATACTCACTCNCTTTTCCCCTTTTCCCCTTTTTCTCTTTTCCTTTTCCCTCCTGCCACTGGTCTCCTGTTACTCTCAGCTCAGTTTTCAATACAGAAAGCTATGTTATCCATTAAGTAAAGAAGAATTGGTGATATTGAAATTTAAAAAAAAAAGTCTCCTGACTTGGGGAAAATATAAGTTAAAGATGCCAAGGAGATAGAAATGCTTTCTTTTTCCCCGCAAACAAGCTTTATATGTGAGTTTTAAATGGTCAAAATAGTCCTTAACACCAACTACAATTTATGGCTGTACACACAGTAAACCTGTAGCACTGGCATAAGCAAATTTTTCTCTGTATGAAATTCGGCTCTGTTTGTCTGTGATCCTCTGTCTCATTCATGCACATATTCCTGTTGACAATTTTGCTGGTTGAATATATTTAATGACAACTCTTCAACTCACATGAACCATTTAAAGGCCTCTGCTCATTTCTTACAGTATTGTCCAGCAGCACAAGCAGTATTATAAAAGGAAGAGATGAGAGAGACAATTTGGGCTCAGTGATTTATTAACTGGTCCCTATACTGTTCCTAAAACAGTTAACAGGACTTATGGTAACCTACTTACTTGCATTTAGTAAAGAAACTCACACTAAGGAGACAAGTACATCTGTGGCCTAAACTGGTTATTTAGAGACTTTGATAATCTGTCATTTCTTGACAACCATGCCTGTGTTTTGTTGAGGTGAAGCATTCTGAGGTACTTGGGGCTTGCACAGAAAATTTATTTATGATGTCTGGGGATTTTCACTTCTGGAATACTAAGGAAAAATTCTGATCTTATTGTCTTGAGTGTAAACACAGACTAACTTCAATGACATCAGCAATGTAAAAGCCATTTGCTGCTCCTCCAGGAGCTGGCTTCCAATGAACTAGGAACTGCTAGGCAGCATGAGCCTTTTGGGTACAAATGACACAGAGTCTGTTTGCTAAATCTTTACTGTTTGGACTTTCTCTTGGTAAGACTTTATTGTACCATGCTGTAGAGCCATACAGAGAAAGTAACTTGGGGCAACTCTGCCTGAAAATTGGTTGCTTCTCAATGGAGAGACAACAGCGTGTTTCAGACACCTTGCAAAATATAAGGATAAATGAAAAGGTACAAAACCAGCTGGATAATATGCCATCTTTACACCTCATTTGCTCTTCAATATGTGGCCTAGGTTTGGAATGACAAGTGGCCATGCTTCCCTTCCATTAGATTTGTTTCCATCACAGACATTAACATGCAATAATAACAAGTGAAGTATTTTTACAGGGAATTGTTGGATAGTATTACATTCCTACTTCTCCTCAGAACTTTGAAATTCATGGGAGGAAATGGAGCTAGAAGAAAAGGACTGTAATTTTAAGAATTTTTTTTTCATTTATTCTGTTCTAAATCTTTTACTGTATTAACTGTAGTACATTTTGGGCAAAGACTAATCTTGAAGTACATACTCAGTCACATTTATTTCTGTTCATCAAGAAAGAAAGAAGGAAAATTAACAGTTGTGAGAGGTGCTAGTTTGCTCATACTGGTGTAGATCCACCATCCTGCTGTTGAGGAGCGTGTTGTGCAGCCTTGCAAGGCAGTGATTTCCAAAAGCCCTAATCACCCTTAAACACCCTCACAGCTCTTTTCTTCACTCAGATATGGCAGCCTTATAACTCAATACATTTCTCCAGCCAGCGTGTCTACAAATTACTGTGATAATGTACCAGATATGCTGCCGTCACACTTCATCACTTCTTATTATGTACAGCATCAGGTACTGAATTGATGGGTTTGTAATCAAATCTCTTGTACACAGCTTGTTTTTCTCCAGCTACAAAAAAAAAGCAAGTTTTACACCTGAACCACATGTTTATGGGTGTAATCTGTGTCCTTATTTTTCTCTAATTGATCTTCTTTAAGTTAATTACTGACTACTTCTGCTAACCCTTATTAAACAAAGAGCTGTGGGTGTCCTGAAGACTGACTGATTTAAATGAGGCAAGAACAAAAGATGGGTATGACTCATAGATCATCAGTGCTAATCCTTCACACTTGCAGACTTTAGTCTGATGAGTCCTTCAAACATCTACTCCAAGTCCTTCTCACCCCTTCTGCCTTCACAACCATCAGATCCCAAAGGACTAAATGATACAAAACACTGTGTTCCAAAACTGGAAAAAGGCCAAAGAAACCTATGGTATTTCTGATTCAAAGACAATAGAGATAATCATTTAAAGTTATTGCTGAATAAAAGTCCTTCCTCAGAAAGCTCCTAAACATCATTAGGGAAACATTTCATACCTTTGTTCACTCAGCATCCATTGGTGCTTTGAGAGGTAAATAATTAAGAGACTTGTGCTGTATATCTCATGCTGTTGTCATCAACATTTTATACTCCTGCAACAGCAGGTGATTTGAAGGGTGAATGAAGATCCCCACAGTGCAAGAAAACCACTGGAGTCTGTTGGTGGGAAAATCCAGTGAGCAACGAGGTTACTGTGAGCAAATCTCACTGACCATGACCATGGGACACTTCTCATTTGCACTAAAAGCAGTAGGACTCATCACTCTGTGTCTTGTCTTCAGCTTTGCCACTCATCTTCTTCCTAAAGGAGGAATGGAAAAATTAATTGCAGCCACATTATTCAAAAGACAGAAAATATATTCTTGGCCTTGGGAGACAAACAGCAGTGATTTGGATTTACCATATAAATCACAGTTATGCATGTTTTCATATCCTCCTGCCTGCATTTTGGGAAATATCAACACATTAAAAATACCTAATTTCCTCTCAGAAACTTCAGTTTTTCATTCTGGGTTCACCTCTCTCCTAAAATTTTTCCCCATAAGTTTAATTAGCTTCATGTTGGAATAATGCAGCATTCAGACCTTATCTGTCTTGTTTGGGAAGCTATTTCAATGCTTGTGATATCAGTTAATTTTTGCTGTAAACATATCTTTGATATGTTTGTCTATATGATTTTCTGCCAGAATCATCATCTAAAGTAAATATTTCTACTTTATTGCTACTGTTAAATGTTTTCCTCTCGTGACAAAATGTACTTACTTACATGAAGTAATTAATTTCCCTCACACGAGATTAAGTAAGCCAAGCTCTGCTGATTAATCTTTAAAAGTGTGTTTTGTATTTCCCCAATTATTCAAAGAGACTTTTATAGACTCTGCTTGATATGTGATTCACATACATGGTTCTACATCAGGCCATTTTAAGGTTTATGCAAAAATCTTAAATTCTTACTTGTTGTTGTAAAAACCCCTCTAATTTGATACATCCAATAGCTGTATTATATCTTTGCATGGCCTCACCACCCTAATAATTCAGACTTGTCTCAAGAGCAACAGGAATCCTAAAAATATCTAATTTCTTTTGTTGCTACCCAACCACCACAGAACAAATTATTCAATGAATCTCTAAATTAAAGACCTTGCACTGTACCTACTTTGTATTTTTTCTGGTCAAAAAAATCTTTCCTTGTATGTTGATCTATCCCTTGCCAATAGCCTCCATTATGTATAGATTTCATTGCTAACTCCCATACCAAGGAGTAAAAACGTGCTCTGTTGTGTACACTCAGTAGGTCTAAGGCCAGCTATGGAGGAATAGAACTAATAGCAGCTCTCCACCCACTTCTATTCACACATCCTTCAATTATTTGGACTATTTGTTCAGTTTAAATTATTTTCAAATTACATTGCATGTGTGTCCTGAATCTTAACAATTAAGCCAAAACAGAGTTCTTGCAACTGTACTTCCATGTCATCAGCTTTACTTTACAGTGGCTCCTCATTATGTAAGGGAAAAGAGAATACCTTAGCTCATCTCTTTATTTCTGAATGGCACCCAGCATTCAGGAATGAAGGTGTAAGTATAATACCATCAGATTTTGTGCTATTTCTGTGCTAAAGGTGCTGGAAAGTGCCAGTCCAAAGCAAAGGTACCCACACAGAAATACTGGCTTTTTCTATTTGCCTGTTCTGTTATATTGCAGGTATTGCAAAGGCAAATCTGACCAATTTAAGGTTACCTTTAACTACAGGATATTTTTTAGTAGTTGCTTGAAGATCCACAAGAAGAAAAAATGCTGCTACATCAAAACTAAATGTGTGAGCCATTCCCCATTATTATAGGTTAGAAAAATCCTTGTCTTTACTTTTATGAGCTGTAAATAAATGAATCACTTCAAAAAATCACAATCAAAAAATCACAGATTTTTTAATCTGTCTTACTGATATATTAAAGCAAAATTTCCTTAATAAAATGTATTTATCAGACCAGGTCTTGTAGGAGAAAAAAAATATAACTTAAAGCAAGAGATTCAAGATGCATAGTTTGATTAAATTCTCATCAAAATCCATGGGAGTTCACTAGAGTTTAAGAACGTGATTTCTTTAAATATAAAGTCCCTGTTAGCTGGCTAGCTAACCTTTTCACACTGGGGATGCAGTTTCATGACTGGTTTAACCCAGTGCATGGATGGGTTCCTGGAAAAAGGGGTGAGTCTGTCTCTCCTCCTGTTCTCAGTTGTGTGTTCCCAGAGCTTCCCACAAGGCCATCTGATTAAAAACACTCACAAATCCACAGAAGAGGATTTGTTTTCAGCCACAGTACCAACATCCCAGTCTGACTAACCAAACATGTGTCCTGACTTTAGGAAAGTGGGTGACCAAGGGCTTGGCTGAGACACAAGGGAGAAAGGAATTCTGCTTCCGTCAGCAGTGGTACAAATCAGCTGCACTAAACGTAAAATTTAGCCCACCCTTATGTCAAACTGCCATTTGGTTTGGTCATTTATCATATTACCTTTTAATTAATGTAGGCATTTTCTATCTTACACTGGAATCTATATAGGTTTTTTATTTCAGGCAATGCTAAAGACAGACATCAACTGCAGAATTGATGCTGCAGACAAGGAAAAAAAACAAATGTCCCCTTTTGCACTGAAAATTGAGCATCTACTGCCTAAAGCACTGGTTGGGTTGCCAGTGCTTCAGTGGCAGCTAAAGGCTGTAAGCCAAAGAGATTCTCCCTGAGGACTGATTGTAAATAGCAGAGCTGAGCTGTGGATCATCTGCTTTGGAGCATTTATATGTCAGCTGCAAGATAGAAAACAGAAATCTCAAAGAACTCAGGGAACCAGAAAATCACTCTGAACATCTAAATATGCAGCAAGGAAATCCCATTTCTAAAATAATTTTACTTCATGTAGAAAATTGGAATTGATTCAAAAATTATATAAAGTCTCAGATCTTGCTGTAGAAAGATCAAATCTTAACTGTTTACTTCTTACATTGAGATCATATATCCCTTTTCTTTCTTACTGGCCTGTATGTCTCATCTGGTCTTCATCTGAGCCCATTTGCTGAGCCTGGATCCCCACCCTTAAATTCTGTACAAATTGCTGGTAGCTGCATTTTGTAAGCAGCACTGGTCAATAATGTACCTGCTGCTTCCACCCTTCTCCCTTCCCTTTTGGCTGCCCCTTCTCATGATCTGACAAGGAGTAGCCACTGCTTAAAAGTCCTTAGATCTCATAGTTGTTTGATTGGTTTTCTTTTCTTCATGAAAAAAATGTTTGTGCTGGGATGTCAAACCACGGAGCAGCAACCCCAATCCCTCATCTGCAGTAATTAAATGGTTTATTCCAAATGAGCCGATCTTTTTGATGTTTTCTTTTTGCACCACTTCAGTTCTATATCTTATTTGAATACTGCTTAGGGCAATATTTAGAAAAATCTTTGTGGAGGAGTATAAGGTTTAGGTGTTTTTGGTTTTTTTTCTGAAACCAGTATATTTCTTTACCTTTAGTAGTTTGCACTGTTTGGATTCAAACTGTTTCACAGTGTTTATCAAAAGTCTACATGCTGCTTTCCTTTCAAAGTCTTTTATTCTCACAGTGCTAGAACAAGCAGCATAATGACTCTTCCACAACAACCCTTGAGTTGCTTGACCTTTTGAAAATAAAGACATTTTTTCATTAATTGCAGAGATTTTACAATTCATCTTCAGCAGAACGGTCTTTACTATTTTGTCACCTCTGAAAAGTCAAAAAAAAAACAAAAACCAACATCCTCTTCCAGAGCCATTTACTGGGTAGTCTCAAAGGTTCAGTTTCCTTTGGACAGCTAAGGGAGGCTCCTGAATTAGGAGTGCAGTCATGCTAAATTACTGCTCTTGTCCAAAGAGAGAAAAAAAAATCCCAGGAACACCATGCAGAACCACAGCACCAACTTTGCAAAGAGCATTGGCAGAGAGGGGGTTTGAATACTAAGGAGAAACTGAACAGACTCCATTTCCTCTCCAGGATGATAGAGACTGACATTATAAGCCATCATTTCATTCCACCCTACTCACAATTAAAGATACTTCATAAAAACATAGATTCGCCCATAAAGTTCACCCAAATTAGTTTGCAGGAATATTTCATACTTATTTTAGCAAGATTGAGCTATTCAGATCTTTTATATAGACTGGAAATTGCTCTCTTATATGCACATTAAACATAAGACACCAATAAAATTATCTTTACATGAATGCTGGCCAAATATTCAGTGAAACAAGGACTGAACACCACTGAACCAGCAAATATGACCCTCCTTGTGTATTTTTAGAGGTCCCTAATAATCTCTTCACAGGTGAAAAAATGTAATTTTAAAATAGCTCTGTTGCTTGGGTAAGCAAGTAACATCAGTAGAGAACAAGAGTCTACATTTTGCACCTTATATATTTTTCCCAAATTCAATATTTAATTTAAAGATTTGTTAAGGATAAAATGAATTTATTCAAATGAAATAAAGGGAGAAGCAAAGTACTAGAGAATTCAATGACAAAATTTCCTTTGAGTTACAAGAGATCAGAACATCATTACTCAACATGTTTTGTTCCAGTATTTCTATTACTTAAGTGACACAAGGAGTGACAATTGTTCTTTATTCCCCTTCTCTCCTAGTGCTACTAAAGTGGACCAGATGATTCAATCAGTGATCCACTAGAAATTCTATCCTGGTCCTGAAACAGCTTAAAAAGGGAATTCAAAGACCAAAAATGTTTCATTGAATAATACCTAATCAATTCTAGTTCTTACATCTGACAAGGGTTCAATTTACCTAAAAGTCTGGGGCCAGTCACACAGGATGGCTTCAGGACTAGACACACAAAGGGACTTGAGTGCCACACACAGAAATGGAATTATCATCTGCACCCCATCTTTTCCTGTACAGTCACTACAGATGTGCTTTGCAACGTGAAACATCTTCCACTTATGTTTCATTTCTAGTGTGATCAAAATTCCTCTTGGTTTGAGCTGAAGATTGGACCAGATGAGCTCTAGATGTTTCTTCCAACCTATATTATCTTATTATTCCTTGTACACCATTGATTTTTGTTGTTAATCTTCCCTTGTTGTCAAATACAAAAAATTGTTTATATATTTATTACATTATTAGTAATATATTAGCATGGAGCAATAGCAACTGCGTAATTTCCTTTGTACCCTATTCTTGATCCAGCAGGAAAACCCTGTAATAAACTTGAAACCAACAATACTCCAGATATTTCCAAGGCTGCTTACATGGAAAGTGTTCAGCAGATCATTTATAGCAAATTAGTGATGTTTTAAATATTCAGAAAATATCTCACATTTTCTGATTTTATGTTTAAAGGCTCTAAAGAATGAAACACGGATTTGTATTTCGGGTCCCTTGCTATCATACTGTCTGGAGTTTTCAAAGCTCTTTCTTTGCAGACTGAGTTATAATTTCAAAAAAGGTATAAGAAAGCAAAACTTCAGAGACAAAGATGCTGTTCACTTTTCATCAGTTCTGTAGCATGGTCTCCAAACAAACTCCCAGCCTGCTGACCTTCTGTCAGGAAAGTATCATAAATTGTCAAGATATTAAAATCCCAGAAGTTTTTATGTTGAGATCAGCCTCACAGGCATGTCACTATCCCCCTAATTCCTGAGTCAACCTGGCACCTTTACCTTTACCTCAGCTGCTCACCTGAGAGAACAACATTTAGCCAAGCGAAAAATATGTCAGTTGATAATTTTTATGTTTCCATTCAAAACATATAAAGTTTAAGTTCATGACAGCAGCTAAAACCAAATTCTGCACTGAAGAGTACACTGAAGGGGCTCTAAGGAGTAAAGGAGATTTTACATACTGCCACAAGTGTGCAAAGCTCTGTCAGGGGAACACAGAGAGATGACCTGGACCATTGGGGTCCTCAATGTCCTCACGAGGGGAAGTGAAGGGGCAGGTTCTGATCTTGTCTCTCTCATAACCAGTGATAGGACTGCAGGAAACAGCAAGAAACTGAGTCAGGGGAGGTTTGGTTTGGGAAAGGTTCCTCACCTAGAGTGTGGCTGGGCACTGGAACAGGCTCTCCAGGGAAGTGCTCACAGCATTGAGCCTGACACAGTCCAGGGAGGATTTGCACAGTGCTCTCAGGCACACTGTGGGATTCCTGGGGTGTCTCATGCAGGGACAGTAGTTGGACTACATGACTCTGATGGGTCCCTTCCAACTCAGGATGTTCTATGATTTTATGATCTCTGAAGCTATCTTGTTTGCTTTTCATGGTTCATTATTCATTAGTATTTGTACTCTGTTAATCCCTAGGATTTTTAGTTATGCACCAGAATAAACCGCACATACACAGACATTTCTACATTCAAAAATTTAAGAAGGTTCCTACTCCAGGGAAGTCAGAGCTTGAAGAGCTGGATGCTTACCAGGGAAAACCTTCCCTTTTATCCTCATTGATACAGCTGAGAGCAGTGGAATATGGGGAGAAGCTATTTATCCATCACCAGTTTCCACAGTGGCAGCCACACAGCTGTACAGTGCCACCTTCAAACTCACATCCCTTTTGAGAAAAAGTCCTTTACATGTAAATTTTCCTTCCTTTACAGTCCTTTACATGTTATTTTTCTATATGTGTATTTGGATAGATGTCTATATATATGATACTTTGGTATACAAAATGAGAATTAGATAATCAGACTGGAATCAAGGCATAAAAATCATACTGATAGCTCTTACTCCTACTAGGACTCACATCTTTTATATTAACAGTTCACATTAATAGTACATTATTTAAATTATTTATATGAGTTCATATGTTATGATGTTATCCTGGCAGGTCTACATAAATGGAAAAGAAATTTTGCTGGAATGGAACAACAAGAAATTTCTAGGAAGTCAGAGGACCCAGCATTATGCCTAGGAAATCATATTCAGTCCCTGAATATAATAAAATTATTAAATTTATCCTATGAGTAGAGTATTAATAAGTATTAATAACAATAATACCAATCTTCAATAATGGTAGACTAGTCTCTGACTTATAATGCTCCAATGCTTGAGTAATTATCTTCTTAACTTTTGGGTAACCTCTCATTGCACATAACAAGAACATTGCTTTGAAAGCTTTAAGCAAGCATAGCATATTACAGAAGGAGAAATACTTACATTTTCAAACCACTCTGCACAAGCATTTTGTGCTGTTGCAGACAGTACAGCCTGCATTCACAACTCATTATCCCTTCAGCTCAGCCCTATAGCCAGTTCCCCAAATTAATCAGAGCTGCACAATTCAAAAGCAGCACAAAATGATTAATTAGAATCACTTTTTGTCAAACAAAAGAGACCTCCTCTAAGGAGGGAAAGAATGGGAAGGTAACAGGAGAAAAAACAAATCCTGATAACACAAATGAATGGGAGATCTGTCCCATTAGGAAACATTAGCAAGAACAGCAGAATTGAATAAGCTGGATAAGGCTGATTACAAGTGTTGGTTCAAGCTCTGCTTTGATGAACTGCATCCAAAGCAGTCTCTCTGAGGTCTAACAATGTTTGAAGGCAGTCTGGAGGCTCCAGAACACTACAAAGCTTTCTGTCACTCCTGGCCATCACCTCTCCTGTACCATCATAAACATTAACTTTGGGTTGCCTTTCACCCCCTCGGCCAAAGAGGAAATGAACAAATTCAGAAAATGTCAGTAGGGACAGACACACAAGCAAAGCAAGATCAACTAAGTCCAAACTCTTTGAGAAAACCTGGCTTTATGTATATGCCAAGCCTGTATAATACAAAAAGAAAGACCTTAAATAATTTCAAATGTTTTAGATTTGGTCACTTCTCTTTTTCCTACTACTTAATACTTGTACCAGTAGCTGTCCTAGCCCCACCTGTGCTCCAGTCCTCCTCTCCAGTCACCTTTTGATTCTCCACAATGCTTACACTCCACAAGAAGCAGTCAGGCCTGCCTACTCATTTCCTCTCTCCACAAAATAACCTTAATTTTGCTATCATTTAGCCTTCCTCTATTCCCATTCTAACTGGCCTATTGTACAAAACTTCTAGGGAAAGAAGAGGAAAGGGGCCAAATTAGGACAGCTTTTTCCAGAAGATTCTCCTAGCCATCAAAAAAACAAACTCAGCTCTGTCAGAGATGAAATCCACACAAACATTTTCCCTCCCTTTCATATTCTGAGTTAGATACTGATTGTGATGCACAGAGGTGAATATTTTGCTTCTCTGAAGGTAGCCCTGAAAGGCAGGATGCTTGACTTTAATCTGGCATTCCTGTAGAGCATCACTTCTTTCTCCCAAGGGAGCATGCTGTCCTTTGACATGTGACTCATGGCTCGTTGACACCAGCAGTGCTTTGCCCAGCTGCTCTGAGATGTTTTGTTTTGAATCTCAGTCATGCAGAAGACAAGACTTGGTGAGCTCAGATCTCAGAGAGACCACAAAGGACATAGCAACAATACCACTGGTCTGGGGTTCTACTTTTTTTGACTGCAGATCATATACCATGTCTGATTTGGCTTTAAATGAAAAAAGAACAGCTTGTCAAGGCAGAAGGATGCCTGAGTTCTTCCTCTGCTTTTTCCAACCACCTCTTAGTTGCCATTTGCTGATCAGTTTTGAGTACAGTAGCTATGCCTGTGGCATTCAGAGCAGTTCCAGAATATTTGTGTTTTGAGAGTCATCTGTATGGTACTTTGGACAACTTCTAATTTCATACTGAATGTAATAAAACCTTATCCATTACAAGGTGCATGTGTTAGTGGTGTACCAAATAAGCTGGAGTGAACTGGAAGACTAGAACAGGCCCTAAGGAAGAAGTTTCCCAATTTCTTCTCCATTCCAAAATACTGCAGTTTTATTTTAAAAACACTGTCCTTTGGAAACTGGTTTTTCCTAATCTGTCATTTTAAAAGAGCATTGGTTACTTGTTGATTGTTTTTTTTTTCTTTCTTTACCAGAGCACTGCAGTGCTGTGCATCCATAGCTCACTGAAACTGGAAACTAAGCCTTGGTTCCAGTTCGTAATAGGGAGAATCTTGATATTCCAATCTCAGACAGGCAGAAGAAGCAAAACTTAAAGCTTGAGGGAATGTGCTCAGAAATCATGAATTCAAGCTGCAGAGTACATTGCAGAGCCCAAAACCCAGCATCAGCCTCAGATAATGACTCTAAACGAGCAGAAGCCAACTCAGATTTGAATGCAGCATGTCAGGCAAGTATGACCCTGAACCTAAGCCTCTGAAACTCATCAGAGCTTGTTAGCAAGGTCCTAGTTTTGTGAATATCTGGCTATTCCCCTCCTGCTTATAACTTGTTCTTCTCTGGCTTGAGTGCCCCTACACCACCTTCTACAGAGTGCAGTGAAGAGGGCAGCCTTACAGCAGTATCTGGACCATGGAAACTTGTTTATCCTGATTAATTAGCACAGCAATACACTTTGCAAAGATTGCTTCTTGATTTATTGGCTGGTGATGGCAATTTTGCTCATCCTTGAGTAAAAGGCTCTTCAAGACTGTCAGTCTTAGCTGAGAAAAAACCTTTAACTTGATTGCCTTCCTCTGAATCCTTGGGTAGGATCTAAGGATGGCATAGGAGCCCCACACAATAAAAACCCCTAAATGCAAGTCTTTGTCAAGCTGGCTGTGACAATGTACAAGTACAGAATGGCCTCATGAGCATGTTCAATACTCCTTGGACAGCATTCTTGCCTCCTGCTGTGGTGTCTGTCTTGCTGTGGTTCTTGTGCTTCCTGTCTAAAGAGCTAATTGGATTAAAAACTGACATGGAGTTATCTATTCTGCCACAGAATATGAGGAATAAGCTTATACCAACCCAACTCAACTCTGCAAGAATTAATGTCAGTGCTTTGTGTAAAAATATACGACAATAAATGTCCATTGTTTAGACCTTTCTCATCAATCACAAAGATGCAAAGACTTTGTGCAGTGCCATGAGACACTGAGGTTTCTCTAAACAAGTAGATAACTGCAATTAAACTCTGGAGGAAAAGCCCAATGGATTTGAGACAGAAAATTAGCCATAGCTGTTAGCAGCTTTGAGGCAGTTGTTAGAAGCTTCTTTTGGTTTTTAATATAAGTAGAAAAATCAATCAGCTCAAACACTGTTCTCTGTCTTTAAAGCATTTTAACACCTTTTCCACTTCCTAAATTAACAGCATAGACTGAACTACTAAAATAAGTGCTTTCATTCTATAGATCTGGAGCCCTGGTAGTTTACTGCAATGCAGCATTTACCCAAGACCTGTCCAGAACTGAACAGATGAAAGAGATATGCTTAGCAGGACAGAGTGTCTGCACACACACATTGGCTAACTTGTGTTGGACTGAAAACTACATGGAATGCTAGACATGAATAAATAAACAGCATTTTTTGTTGGGTTTTTTCATGTTATTGCAAAAATAAGGGTTATTAATACCTTTCTTAAAGCCACAAAAACATGAACTTGTATGAAAATTATATATCCTATTATTATTCATCCCTAATAAAAAGATTTAATACTTTTGTTTTTTAATAGTGAAGTTCACGTGTCTAAGCTTTTCTTTATCATTCTACTTGTTTGATTTCTGGCATAAAAAAAGACATTTTTTAGAATTCAAGTCTCTAAAAATTCAGGCTTTCAGTCCATATCAAATGTGAATCATGAGAGTAAGTGACATGGTGGAGATGTGAGGAATATGGCATTGTTGAGCAGCTTTCTGAAGTTCTAATATGTGTAATGATACGTTGTTTATCTCATCATTAGTATTTTCTAAGGATTTGATAGACATTGGAAAGGCAGAATACAGTAAGAGCTACTGTCACCAGCAACAATGGTGATAAATGCTATCATCTTAATCATACATGATTAGCTGATTTTAAAACCGGTCCAGAAGAACTATTTAGTAGGATTTTTATCATTCTTTAAAGCACAAAACCATTAAAGACTTAATAGCTGCTATTTAAACAGAATGAATACCTCAAATGGTTCTTTTGCAGATAGATAAAACTTTGTTTTTCAGTAGATTTACATTTTGAATATTTTTTTGCATATTGTTGAGTAGCTGCAGCTTTTAGTAATGCATTAAAATTAGTAGCAACAAAAATCTCTCAGCTTGCAATGGCCATGACTTAAAACCTGAATTGTTTACTCTCCAATTGAATAGAATTCAGGAATGATCTTTCATGGAAAAGGTCTATGCTTTAAATCCCAGTCACTCAAGCAGTATAATGAATGTTTTCACCTATATGAGATATGTGTAAATACAAACACAGTAGAAATTTAAAGGGAAATGGGAACATTACCATGAAAACAAATGGTAATTCACCTTTGTGAAAATCATAGAACCTTATTCTGCTGAGGGATAATTAAACATAAACAAGACCTTTTGGTTGAAACAAGGGAGTTCACCTATTGCTAAAATCTGCCTCCAGAGGCTCAGCACAGATATCAGGCCTGACCCATTTTATAAAGCAGCTCCCTTTGTCCAGGAGTGAACCTTTTGGACTGTGTTTCATCTGAGTATGTCAATAAATTCCCTTCAGATGTCCCGTGCACTGGATGTGATAAACAGGGCAGTAACCATGTCTCCATCCATTCCTTTCCAAACTAAGGAGACACAAGATTTCCTAGGCCCTGTGGGATTCTGGAGATTCCATATTCCAGGTTATAGTCAGTTTCTGACCCAAAAAAAGAGTTGTTTTGAGTGGGCCCTTGAGCACAAGAAGTCTTTGAGCATCTCAAACAGGAGACAGCTCATATGGTAGCCCTTGAGCCTGTCCAGACAGGAAAAGCTGTGCAAAATGTGCTCTGCACTGTGGCCAGGGAGCATGACCTGACCACGAGCCTCTGGCAAAAAACCATCAGGAGAAAGCCCATGTCAGCCATTAGGGTTTTGGAGCTGACAGAATTCAAGCTCAGAAGCTCATTGCGCCCCTGAAAATTGTGAAAGAGATCTCCCTTAATTTTTCAAATGTAACAAGAGACAGAAAAATGGGAACAATGATGCTGCCTCTCACAGGGCTAGCACAAAGTAAAGGCTGTTAAAATGAGCTAGCAGTAAGTCTCTGACTGAGTCACTCATGCATTGCCCCACTTCAAGACAGTGTAAATCTGATGAGCTTTATTCATATATTTATATGCACATTAAAAATATATTAATATATTCAAAGATATTTATTCATATTACAGGAACACCAAAAATCTCTTAATGACCCTGGAGCCAATGTAGCAGGGATGTGATAAAATATTGAAAAAATTATCTCTATTGCAAATAATTTACTGTGGATGAGGGAATCTATTCATTTGAGATTATAAAGACAGCAGTGAGATTGCAGAAGGTGTAAGGGATGGCTAATTATCCTAACAGTACAAGTAAGACTTTAACTCGTGGCATCTAGGTTCATTACTCTGACTCAAGGTACAACATCTCTGATCCTTTCCCTCACAGGATATATTTGCCACCCTCACCTATTCTTTTATTTCTGAATTACTCTGAGTGCCTCACACCACAGAGTGTTCCTGCCCCAGCACCATCACTGCTGCTGAGAGTGATGGGATGTTCTGGGAAGTGAAGGACAGACTTCCAAGTGCTTTAACAAAGAGACCACTGTGGAAGTGTTCCATGATTTCTTGCTACCTACTTGTCTGAATTTGTCTTCTTTAATTTCTTTTTGCCATTTAGAGGGAGAATTGTCTGGGGTAGTGTGAGGTAAGAGAAAGAGAAAAAACCCTGAGAAAAAAGGATTGTGGAAAGAACAAAAAGCTCTGCTAATTCAAAGGCAGCAAGGTTTAAAACAGGGCAAAATCATTGCCCACAGGATCATGCCTGCAAATACCAATGTCTTCACTACTAAAGAGAACTGTTCAAAACTTTTGCACATAAAACTCTTCAAAAATGTATTTGCAGCTCCACTGAATGTTTGAGGAAAGATTCTGTTTCTACAAAAGCCTTTACTTTTTGTTAAAAAAGAAAAAATGTATGGGGAATGTGACATTTCTACTTAAAAAGACAATTTATTCTTTGGAGGTTTTGTGTGTTTGTTTGTTTATACTGACATTTTCTAATAAAACATAATCCTACTCTGACATCCCAAAGTGCAAATTTAACATAATTTTCATGAACCCTCTTTGTGCTATGAAAAATTCTCCATTCTTCTTCAGGTATAAAACCAAAGCATAAAAATTTATTAAATATCCTATTACAATAATTTTTGCTTAAGCAGTTCTTTTATAGACACATAAGAGTTACAGAACGTTGAGTGATCAATTGCTTATCCTTTCCCTATGAAGCAGAAAAATATAAATTCATGCAATATTTAAAAATCTTCTCCAGTATTATTATAACCTTCCAGCACAGGAGATCCAGTAGTTTACCCAAACATCATTTCAAAGGTCTTATAAGCCTTAGAAATTTTCCATATCTCTATTTTGCAACTTTATATTGAAATTTCTGCTTCACATATTTTGGTTTGAATTAAGTCAGCATTTCTTGCAACACATATATAGGATGTGAAGAAAATATGGCCATCATCATACTAAAACTACTTAATTCCATTTCATATATCCTTATATTTCCACATGATCTTGTTTTTACCAAATAAGTCGAATTCTTCCAGCCTTTTGACACAAACTGTGCTTTCTTTTTGTCTTTTTTTCTCTCTGTTAGAGATTGTCCAGTTTATTTTCACCTGTCTTGTTTTCAGACTGGGAATGGTGCTCCAGCTGAGGTCTCATCACTGCTTAAGTACAGCAAAATAATTACTTCCGTTGTCACGCTGTTAATACAGCCCAGAATGAGATTTGCCTTTTGTGCAACCACATTATCTTGTCAGCTCAGACACAGCCTGTGAGCCACCATGACCTTGGACCTCTCCTCCCATACTGCTGTTCCTCCAGTTATTCTCCCATTTGTGTTTGTGCACTTGAGGTTTCCTCCACAGGCATTACTATTCATGGCACTTGTGGTTATTGAATTTCATCCTCCTGGTTCAGGCTCTTGCTGCAGCTACAGCATGGTTATGAATTCTGATCTGTTCCTCCACACACAACCCTCCTCACCCAAGAACCTCCCTGTACGTGTGCTCTTCTCCTTCATCCGTGTCACAAATATAAAAATTAAGCAAGACTAGGACCGAGGCAGATCATGGGATGCCCTGCAAAACCTCCCCTCCTTTTCTGATAGAAAAAGGAATGACAATCAGTCAACAAATGCCATTTTTTAGTCAGTTGAACATTGACACATAGTGGCTATAATTTTCAACTTTGCTGGTATAGACTGTTTAAAAGCTTAATACAGTCAGAACACTTGACATTTTCAGCTTCTCTTCTGTATGCTAAGCAAGATCATTCATCAGAGAAGGAAGTTAGATAGGTTTGACATGATTTTAATTTGATTCATCCACACTGGACATTTTCAAGTACTGCATGTTGCTCTTGGTTCTTATCTACTGATTGTTTAACAGTCTGTTCTTGTATCTACCACGCTGTCAAAGTTAAAATGACAGGTATATCGATTTTGTAGGTCTTTCTTCTTTGTGTGTGAAAGTAGGTACAACATTTTCAGTAAATTCACTTTATTTACCCTAATAGAGAGGTAGCCACATTTTCAAAATAGGTAACCACAGCAGGGAACTACTGTAATGCAGAATTTTATCATAAATGTCACAAAGAGAAGCCAGCATTTGAAAAAAAAATCTCTGCATCATTTACCAGTGTCTTTACATCAGTAATACATCACTAGTAGAAATCTTGTTCATATCACCTCACCTGAGTTTATTTATATTATATGAATTTTATTCTTCCCTTTCCCTTTTTCACAGATCAAGGAGGATTTCCACCACTTCCCAGACAAACCCAAAGTGTTTTGTGGCCAAGGGAAGCAGGGAGCACTGAAGACGGATCCACTTGCATGTTCTCTTTGAACCTGATGCTTTCCTAGCCCAAATAAGCATTATTCATATCCAGCTGCTTTGGGGTTAGTCAGTCTGATCCTCTTTGCACGTAAAATGTTTATTGAAACAGGGACTTGAACACTTGCTGCTCTTTTTTCAAATAAATTTTCAGACAATGAAAATATCTTTGGAAGGCATATTTGACCCAATACACACACATACAATTTAAACACCTGCATCTTAATTTGACCCTCTTTTTTAACTGATGATGGGAAATTGGTGGATTTACTCATCTCTTTTTTGTTTATCTGATTCATGCCTTAGAAGCAGCATTTCTCTACTGGCTAGAGAGAGAAGGATGAGGTTTGCACATTCAGATATAGACACTGGGCAAAGATTTTACTTAATGAGGCTAATTATAGCCTTTCTCTCTCCCCTAAACTGGAAACTCTTACAAGCTTCTCTGACAGAGTAAAATTTTTCATAAATGGTGTTTTCTCTCTGAAAGGTGTATATTTGATATATGACCATGTAATGAGAAAATACTAGTTGAATTTGCTCCTGCACATTGCTGAATTAGAGCTTAAAATAATTAAAAAAAAATTAATATAGAAGATTGTACTGTACACCTATGAAACAATGTGTTTTTTATGTCTACAACCATAAGCATAAAACCCACAAAGTCATTAATCTACCCAAGATTGGTGTACTTCAATCTGCTGATTCTTCAGTCTGCTGAAGAATGTAGTTTGATTTTTGGTCTGAAGTCGTAAGCATCTAAACCAATTTTACTCAGATCACCACACCTCCTAAGAAATTCTGCTGAGCTGTCAGTAGTACTGGAAAATTCCAGCTTACAATTTAATTTTAAAAACATTACAAATGACTGACTGGAAATAAAAACAGAAAAAGCAGAGAAACTGAGGATAAAAATCGCATTTTAAACTTAACTGTACCTTTTATAAATTTTGTCAAAAAAACAACCCTCCTTAACTGTTAAATTTGTCTATAAGAACAATACAGCTCATTTCCTAAATTTCAGTTTAAATATTGAAGTATATTGGTTTTGTGCCAGACCATAATATTCTCATAATGAAGACTATGTAGGAGGTGCTAGGCTTTAACATTATTGCGTGGAACTTCATTATTTTTTTTCCATAAAAATATTTGACTTAATAGTGTAGGTATTCATACAGTAAATTAAAACCTAAAATTGCAAGGAATAATGCTGCTTTAATTGCCTGACAGGATGGGGATTATTTCTTACATTCTCTCCCGCACAGATGAATATAACCTTCCAAAAGAGGAAATCTATTCACTGATGGATAACAGGACTGTGCTAATACATTGAACTCTAGGAAGCCCCTAAATAATGTAGTATAAAGTATTAGCATTTTTCACCCCTTGAAGATCAAAGCTGAGGGTATTAGTTGTGTGATGTAAGATTCATAGGTTATATCTGTGTGAATGCCAAGACGATAGTGCAGGACTAAATCTTGCTGGAATATAAATCTTACAATTAAAAGAATGGCACAGGGCAGGGAATTTTTGGTGTTTGTTCTTCTCTCACATACTGCACTCTGCAAAACAATTCCCAGGGGCAGCTTGCCTTTTTTAATCTTGTAACTGAAATGTGAATTTTGTGTTTCCATCAGTAGATGTTGATGAAGCTCTGAAGGAACTGGGCTCTGGAGGAGATCCTTGTGCCCTGGTACACAGCAGTAAACAGGAGTTTAGTATGCCCTCAATGTTTAGGCATAATTCTTTGGGCTGGTGAATGGACCAGCTGCATTTAGACCTCAAGCAACTGCATCTGAAAACTGTGTATAAGATTCAGATGCTTGAAGGAAATTCTATGCCAGGGGTGCAGATGTTTGAACTGATTACAAAACATGAACAAATAATTTTAATCATTTTGTGAATGCAGTGCCCCACAAATGCAGAAGTGCTGTTTCTGGATGCAAGCCAAGGTATCAGTGAATTCAGTGGAGCTCACCATGGAGGCTGTGACAGTCCTGGGATTTCTGCTCCCTACTCTTGATGCATGGCTGCTGTGAGAGTCACAGCAGTGCCAACGTGGGTGACATGAGGGATGCTGTGCCAGGGATGCTGTGCCAGGTGCTCTGAGGGTCAAAACCCAGCTCTAACATTGCTGCTCTCAGCAGCCAGAACCAAGACATATAGTATGGAAATCTTGTCATCAGTGCAGGGATTCTTCCAGCAGTAATTAATCTCTGGAAGTAACTGATAGCAGGCATGGAAGGCTCAGAATGGATATGTGAGCAAAAAATTAAGGCAGAACCCCAGGCACTTCCCATTAGCTGAGGTTTTTCCAATTATTTTGGAAGCTTTCCTGACCTGGAACTTGCAGAGCCAAGGTGGAGTACAGCCTTTTGGGGACAGCAGATTCCTCACCCAAGAGAGCTACTCCAGTGAATACTGTGGATATCCAAGGAAAGTATTCCAGGACTGAGGTATCCCCAGAGATGATGTAATATATCCCCAAGGACAGACAAATCATTAGGTTCAGCCTCTGTACTTACATAGAAATTTGCTGGAGGGCAGAAAGTATTTATTTGTTTGTTTCTGTATTTCTTCCCTGCCCATCATACAGCACAAAATCAACCCCATGCAAATAGAAAATCATAATTAAATTGTTCTAAAAAGCCAATACTCAATTGTCTCTCTACGTGTGACATTATTCCAGTCACTGACAGTGGAAGGTAATCCCAACTTTCTGAAATCACAAAAGGCAGCTTTCTTCCCCTGCTCCTTCCCACTGCTTCCATCAATTACTATAAGTAAATAGCCATCTTAGAGAACACCTGTGCTCTGCAGGTGCCTGGAGCTTGCCCGTGGTGCTGGAGGCTCTGAGGGCTGGGACATGCCTGCCAGCAGGCTCTGAACAGATTGCCCCAGTGATGGACACAGGAACACAGACTGCTGCACAGGGTGAGCTGATTGGGGGAGTGGATGCAGGAAGATGTGCTTGTCTTAGGGCCATAACAAGCTGCTGATCTAAGAATAAAAGTCTAGTGAACAACACACCAGGCTTAGCAGGAAAAGTTTGTAGATTCAGTGCTATTCTCAGCTGGTAAGGAACAGTAAAATCTATAATTATGTATGGTAGGTTTGCTAAGAAAATGGTATCTCTGGGGGGAAAAAGTGGAAGATTTAGAAAAGTCAATAGCTTAACCATAACCAGAAAGAATCAGTGTTTCTCTCTGTTACATTCACTGCTCTGCTATTTGATCTCCTGAACTCAGTGATTTCCAAAGTGGGCCTCTGTGTCATATATTGCAGACGTATTTTTCATCTTAGCTTTTTAGTTGGGTATAGTTGGGTATACCCTGTCAGAGAGTAAAACTATGAGTGTCAACCAGTTTCCAAGGGTTTCTTCTATATTATGGCCCTGTTTCAAGCTCTCCTTGTGATCAGGTATCATGTACGTGTTTGCTGTTTTACAAGCCTTAACCCCAGAAAACTTGTGATGGGGAAAGTCATGCAGCAGAAAAGGCATCAACTTTTCAGCCTGTGTTCATGCAGTGGAATCCAGCCCCTTGCCAGTGAAGCCCAGAAAATACAACTCACCTCCTAGAAACTGAGCCAAAAATCAGCCCCAAACATAACAACTCCAGGGCCCATAAATTGGGTAAATGGTTGGGTGCCAAAGATTAAATTTAATTACTCCAATGAGTTGGTTAGGGGAGGGAAAATTACATACATTTAAAACCTAAAAACTTGCTTCTATTTTGGTGCATGTCCTCAAAGTTACTTACTTTGGGGAGGGAAGTGGGGTGCTGGTCTTGAATAGTTTACCAAAGATCACTCAAGAAAGATTGTTGCAGAGAACTGATCCCAAACAACCCATGCTTCAGGTATCAACAAGGTTACAGAACTTCCTGAGCATTTAAAAATCCACTGTGAGATAAATCATCCTTCTACCACTCCTTAAAAAAACTTCTTCTTATATATGTAAATGCAGAACAGATAAGGACAACATGTGGGGCACTTTAGTCAGAGACAAACCACCTCCCCTCTCTTTGTTAAGTGTGGCAAACTTGACAATTTCAAAAAAAACTATTGACTTAATTTGAAAAAATTCTCAGTCCAAGTATTCACACATGAGCCAGAGAAAAGCCAGGGAAAATGTAATTTTACTGTATATATAAATACAGAGAAATCCAAGTGCAGTCAAGCCTGGCTTCAAACTATAGGCAACTGCTTGTCTATTTTGAGCTCAAGTCTTGACTTTTTACAGGAATTTTGCATGAATGGACACAGCTCATCAGTGTCATGAATGTGACTGAATTCAGGCCAACTGCTGCACCTGGAATTAACGTTCCAGTTCCTCACCTCCACTGAGAACTCAACCATAAATTCTCAATTAAGGTCTGGCTGAGCCTTAGTGAAGCATGAGTGGAGATTTTCTTATGTAAATAAGACAGCAGTCAACTCATTTAACAAAACTTCAACAGTAATTGAGCAGCAACCAGCTCATATTGCATCTTTCACTTCATCTTGTGCTCGATTAAATAGACAAGGACTTGGCCGCCTTCCCCTTTATTTTCTCAAGTCCTTACTTGCCCGTTTCAGGCTGACAGTTGTTTCTGATGGAAACCTGTGCCAGACTAATTGTATAGCTTTGCCTAGATCTTTATTGGACAGCTACTAGTTCTGAGTTTTTATTTGCACTAGGTAATGAAGGCTTAGATCCAAAGACATTATATTGCAAAAATAGATAAATTCCTTTTATAAGATGCTGCCTTGATATTAACGCCCAGCCACTGGGTGGTTGGTTGGTTGGTTGTGGTTAATTTTTGGATATTGTGTTAGGATTTTGGGGGGGTTAGAGGGGATTTTGGTGTTTTGTTTTGATTTGGGTATTGTGGTTTCTGGGAGGAACAAGTATTGTGTTTTTCTACCTGATAAGTATTCCTGTTTTCTGTGAAGAGCTGAGTCAAATGTATAATTAGGGCAAATCATCACTGAACTAATGCCGTAAGAGCATCTACAACAGAATTATGTCAATTCCTGTTTCCTATCCTAGAGATTTTCATTATAAACTCTAGTAGAGTGTTCTGTAAAATCACAGAGTCACACAATAATTTGGGTTGGAAGGGACCCTAAAGATCATCTCATTCAACCTCCCTTGCCATGGGCAGGGATACTTTCCACTAGACCAAGTTGCTCCAAGCCCCATCCAACCTGACCTTGAACAATTCCAGGGACTGAGCATCCACTGCTTCCCTGGGCAACCTATGCCAGGGCCTCACCACCCTCACAGTAAAGAATTTCTTCCTAATTTCTAATCTAAATCTCCTTTTAATTTACAAACTTGTCCTGTCACTATCTGACCATGTGAAAGATCCCTCTCCAGCTTTTCAATGAGCTTTCTTTAAGTACTGGAAGGCCATAAGGAAGCAATTAAACTCTGCATGTTTGTGTCTATTTGTGCTCATGTGTGAGTTTTCACTACATAATATTTTGTACCTGTATAAAAAATTCTTTCCTAAAGACACAAAAGTGACATTTGTGGTACAGGACTATATGTAGCACATTCTGAAACTCAAATTAGTAACAAAAGTTTAATATCTCCAAGGGGTGTTTGTGCATTGCTTTAGTCCAGTCTGGTGTTTATGTTAATGCTTTGAATCAGCTCAGGAAACTGATACCAAGGGATAGCTGAGAGAAGGGCTAAGCAGATGAGAAAAGAACAAAGGTTTCTTAGCTGAAATAGCTAAAAAACCCCAAACAATAATTTGACCTTATGCAAATGCAGCGTCACTTTTAGTGCATTCATCCAGTTTTAAAAGTATGTAAATGTTATGGTCTCTAAAGTAATTTGTAATTGAAAGTGTAAAAGGCTTCAAGGGCTGGACTAAATTATTCAGTTCAAAAGAATTAGTGTGTGAGGAAGAGAAATAATGTTACACTACTTATGCACCTCAGCAAAGGCTTGATACTAGCTCTGAGCATCCAAGTGTTCTAAACCACCTAGGCTGGCAAACACCATTCTTAAATGTAACAAATATAGCTGACCATCACTCTGGAGGAATTTAAGGACCTGCTTATGCCATTTCTTTATATAATCATATTGCAATCACACACAACCCTAGCAATATGCAAAAAAATTCAGGAAGTAAAAGAGTATTTATTAAATTACTGTCTCTATGGAGAATTAATGACATAGTTTGAAGATTTCCCTACCAAAGAGAGTTCTCATAAGGTTTGGAAGGAAAGGTTTTCTGGTTTTTCTTTTTTTCACCAATTTGATAACCAGTAACTCCTCCTCCTAGTGAGACTGACCTCTAATCCATTGCTATCTATCATGATTTTTAAATCCAGCAATGCTAGATGAGGCATGTGAATTAAAATGCATATTTTCACTCAGTACAGATGGATAATGAATTTAAATCATATTACATCAAGAACAAAAACATAATCTATAATTAGGTTTGGATGACACCTCCTCTTATAAGAATATTTCCGATGTTTTCACTTACTAATTGAAATGTTTTTAAATTTGACTGTTCAAGGTGGCATTTTCTATGCTGCTATCTGCTTCTGGCTGCTTTTTGTAATTATAAGCAAGTTTATTCAGCTGTTTCCAAGAATGTAACTGGGGGGAGGAAGCTGGTTTTATCCATATTAAAGTTCCACTAACCTTTGAGAAGGTCCAGTGTCCTCACACTGTAGAACAGGAATTAAGAGACTTGGCAAGGAAGTACACTGTTATATCAGCCTTTTCACTGTCCTCATGTTCACCTTGCTAAGGAATAATAGTAGTCAGCAAATCCTTTTTGATGGTTCACATCCAGCTCCTCTCTGTTCTGTCTATTCAGAGGAAGGACTGAGAGGAGGAAGAGTTTTTTCTATGTGATTTTTGAGAGCATGAATTCTGTCTCTCAACACCCACCAATATGGTTCCCCACACATATCAGGATCAGTGATGTGAATGCAAAGAAGGAGGAGAGCTGGAGTATGATAACAGAAGGCAGGAAAGTGAGCAGAGAAGAGCAGTTCCAGGGTCTGAATGAGGAAAAACTGCTGTCACAAAAAATTGGTGGAATTAAGCCTTGAGCTGACTGAGGAGTATTGGGGTGTGTGAGTAAGCATGAAAACAGGGGCAGGGGCACAATGAGAAAGTATTTTGATTGACTGGGGCTTTCCTGTCAAAAATAAGTCTAAAGAACTGGAATGTGGAACCCTGGAGGACAGACAAGAAACTGGGGATGAGTGCCAAGGGGCCACATGAAAGAGCTCAGATGCAGCAGCAGAGTGAAAAAGACTGGGTGCATGAAGAGAGAGGGCGGGGTAAAGATAGTGAGAGCAGAAAGGGAGAGAGGTAAGGAGTATTTGGTCAGGAAATTCATTAGAGGAAATAGAAGAGCAGCTTAAGAAGAGATACCTGACTTAGATGAAAGTTGCAGCAGTGCCAGTCACAGCAGTGTGGCTGGTGAGAGACAACAATTCACTCTGAGGGCACAGAGAATGCATGACTGAGAAAAAACTGTAGAACTGTGGAACTATAGAATTGTAGAACCGTAGAACTATAGAACTGTAGAACTGTAGAACTGTAGAACTGTGGAACTGTCTGTTCCCTGGGACCATTCAGCTTCTTCTGGTTCCTTGGTACCATCAGCTTCGGGGTGGGACAAGATAATGCACTATGGAAGAGCCAAAGGTGTCCCTTTTGGGATGGATTTGGAGCAAATCAATGTTTCACCAAACTGTGGAGCGATGGTGTAAGTAAATCTTTACACACAGACAGAGACACTACAGAAGATATTATTTGTATTTCAAAAGGAAGACCCAGAAATTAGGATTTTTCACAAATAAGATCTTCTTTTAAAATCCTCCTGATTTTAAAGCACATTTTATTCATGGAAGAAATACTCAGTATTATCATAACTGTAGGCTAAAGACAAGCCCTTAAATTTCATTAATAATTGGCCTCTGTTTGAAGTATTGCCATGCATATTTGTGCTCTTCCAGGACTGCACCTTTCTAGTAGCTAAAACTTTTTCAAAACTGGGTCATGGCTATAGCAAATATTTTATTAGGAGTCTTTTTTAAACATATTAAATTTTGCCAGATAGGTAATAATTTAACAAATTTTTATAGCCTGGAAAGAGAATGACTTTTAAATTTTTTTTAATTTGTTCTTTTTTTCAGGGAGAGCAAATCTATATAACTAATACATTAAACCTGATGAATTTTTCCAGCATTATTGTACAGAAATATATCATGTTGCCAGTATTCTTAAAGGGGGTGGACAAGAGTCTGCAATTATAAGATGTTTAGAAATGAATTCCTATGCTACTGTGCGTTCTAGAAGTTGTTCTTTGCTCCTAAGGTTACCCTAGGGAGTATAATATGTGGGAGCAAAAGAGCAGAAGCATAGCAAGACCTCATATCTTTCTAAGTATTTGTGCTTCAGGAACTGTAGGAAAGGCAGAATAAATAATAAGAAGCTTTTAGGCATGCTAACTTCCATAAGTGTGTCAGCATGTGCTAGGGGAGGCTATGTGTCTGTGCTGTCAGATATTTCATTCTCAGCTGACCCATGGGGAGATCATTCTGTTCCTAAATTCTACCTCCTGGAAAATCTTTCCTTAAAAGGAAAAATCAAGCAGTGAGATCACTGCAGAGTTCCCAGTGCCCTCAGTCATGCCAATAACCTTAAAAACAAAACTAAATTTCAAAACAATTTTCCCCTTATTTTCCTCAAGCCATTGTTTACTTATTTACTATAATCCATGTGGTATCTTTAGTGGACCAGGAGCAGGACATCAGGTCTCTTCCTGCAAGTGTTGTAACCCATAGGCTTTAGACTATGCTTGAGTTTGCACCCCCTCTTTAAAGGAGCTCTCCAGTGATGCCCTTGTTCTCACACCAAGGAATGAGAGCAATCTTCCATCCAGGCTGGTCTCAGAGTCAGCTCAGTCTCTTTAAAGATGTGGCTCTGTGTCTGTATTTAGTTTTCACAGCCAGGTTTGGGTAGCTGGGGAGAGGCTACAGAGATGGTTTGTGCAAGAAGCTGCTGGAAGCTTCCCCCACGTCTGACAGAGCCGGTGCCAGCTCCAGGAGGGAACCAGGACTGACCAAGGGCAGCAGAGATGGCAGCAGCACCTCTGGGGTAACTTATTTAAGAAGGAGAAAACAGTTACTGTGCAGATGTAACAGCAGCCAGACAAGAGAGGATAGAACATGTGAGAGGAACAACTCTGCAGACTCCAAGGTCGGTGGAGAAGGAGGGGGAGGAGGTGGTCCAGGTGCTGGAGCTGAGATTCCCCTGCAGCCTGTGGTGAAGACATGGCAAAGCAGGCTGGTCCTGATGGACTGCACCCTGTGGAAAGGAACCCAGGCTGGAACAGTTCAGGGATAACTGTAGCCCATGGGAAGGACTCACACTGGAGAAGTTCATGTAGAATGTCTCTCATGGGAGGGACCCCACACTGGAGCAGGGCAAGGACTCCTCTCCTTGAGCAGTGACAGAAATTGTGTGATGAACTGACCACAGCCTTAATTTCCCATCTCCATGTGCAACTGGAAGGAAGGGGTAGAGCCCAGAAATGAGGGAGGTGTAGGGTTAGGGTGTTTTTAGGACTTGTTTTGCTTCCCATTATTTTGCTCTGATTTTGGCTGGCAATAACTTCAATTAATATCTCCAAGTCAAGTCTCTTTTATCTTTTGCCCATTGAAGGTAATTGGTGAACGATCTCTCCCTGTCCTTATCTCAACCCATGAAGCCTTTTTTTTTATTTTTTTTTTTTTCCCTCTCCTCTGTCCAGTTGTGATGGAGAATTATAGAGAGGCTTTGCTGGATACTGGGCATCCAGTCATGGTCACCAGAGAGTTGAGCTGGGTGTTCATGGCAGTGTTAGATAAGTGTTTGAGCACTGAAGCACTAAAATCACTAGTTTGGAGAATGGGAGACGTAGGGGCAACCTCATTGCCCTCTAATCTTCCTGAGGAGGGGAAGAGGGGAGGGAGATTCTGATCTCTTCTTTGTGGTATGCAGTGGTGAGGCATATGAAAATGAAAACTGTGAAAAGGAAGGTTTAAACTCGACATTAGGAAATGTTTCCTTACAGAGAGGCTGCTCAAACACTGGAACAGGTTTCCCAGAGAGGTGTTCTATGTACCATGCCTGTCAGTGTTTAAGGAGCATTTGGACAGTGCACTTAAAAATATGCTTATCTTTTAGACAACCCTGAAGTGATCAAGCAGTTGGACTAGATGATTGTTCTAAACCACTTCCAGTTAGAACTATTCTATTCCATTCTGTTCTGTCCTCAAGGGTCATGGTCACAGCAACAGCATTATTTACTCTTTCTTTGCAGTCCCTGTGTTTATCTCTGCAGCCTATACTGTGTATATTTGGAGAAAGGCTTTTCATGAGGTAAGTGGCAGGACAGTTAGAGCCAGCCCAACACCTGGCAGGATTTATTGTGAACTGAGTGTTTAGCTGCTCCAGACTGTCAATATATCCACAGAATCTCAGGGCACTCATAGGCTCTATGTGTTTTGTTTTTTTCTGTTTATAGAACAATGATTAGAAATTCTGCAGATTTGGAATTTAGCTCACTAATGTTGCACCTATATCCTTGCATTCTTTTCCTAATTTAACCAAACTGCCTTGCTAAAACTGTAAAAACTCTGGCAGAGTGATTTTACCTTAGCAGTGTATTCTGGCTAAGTCTGCACTCGTATTTCTGATTAGCACAGGCATCATCTATTACTGCCTCCAAGAGCAGGAATTGCATCTTCCTTTCTGTCTCATTCCATGACAGTGGCCCCAAAGCATCCCTGATGTATAGCAGGCAATGCATTGCTGAAACACACCCAGATCCTCCACACCATGTAAACACAACCCACCGGTCTGCAGCTTCAGTTCTCTTTACATTCCGTTTCCACAAATGCATTTTTGGATACTGGTTCAAATCCTTAGGATACCTGGAAAGAGACAAGATAAACCCACTGGGAAGTGACACTGTGCTGCACAGTGAGCAGTGTGTTTTGTACCAGATGTTCAGCTGATCCTTCTGGATCCTGCTGTGCTTGCATGACTGGGTGTGGCTGTATGAATGCCCTTCAGGGCTGATGATGCCAGCATGAGAAATGCCCATTAAACAGATCCTTGCTTAAAATCTCTTGTTTGATTAATGCTAAATAACAGACACCCCTAAACGAACAAAACAAAATAAAATTAAAAAAAAAAAAAACACATAAAATTAAAAAATTTAGCAAGCAAAACATCAACACTATCACTCTGACAAGCTATGGTGCTTATGGGCCTTATGCCAGTGGACCGTGGACAGGATGCTGATGCACTTGCCAAAAGAAGTCCAAGTTACAAACAAAAGGCATAAGCCTCTAACTTAGATAAAAACTAGTTAGATTTTTTTTCTTTATGCATCCATATGTGATGGGTTAAGCACCATTTTTAGAAGGACAAGGAGGTGGGGAGTTGCAGCAGACTAGCCTGGACTGCAAATCCTGAGCTTAAGATAAAACCAACTGAGACTAAACTGCAACACATGGATAAAAAGAACATGGTATTATTAATGCTTATCACTCTTTAGGTCCATACACTTCAATGACAGTTTCAAAAGGATGAACTGATAAAGGATTTCCTGGTAGTTTGACACAGTGTGTGGGGTTCCAGTAAGCCTCTTGCTGAACAAAGAGCACCAGGGAACTTCTGAAGCCTGAATGGATGACTGACAGTGCTGAGCCTGAGAGGGATACACTTTATCCAGGCTTTTGTCATTTTTTTCAACTAACTGCACCAATGCTTAAGCTGCCATCTAAATGATTGCCTTGTTAGTCAGAGCATGAAGCAAAGTCCTAATTGTTTGCAAAGTTTGTGATGCTTTCTTCTGAGGTCTCAGGATGCCCAGAAAACAGTTTTCAAAACTATTGGAATTTGAGCAAAGACAGCTCTGCTGTTTGGGCTGGATTCAATATATCTGAAATCTGTAGATTCTCTATCCCATTGCCCATGCCCACCACTCACCAAAAATGTGATGGGGCTCAGAGGCCAAAAAATAAAACACATACCAGCTACAAATCATGCAAATATGATTTTCCTTCTTGCACTGAATCAAGCAAAAATCTGTGGCACTTGAAGTCCAGAATGTGATGCAGCAGATCAGGCCTTTCTCTGGCCTGATCTATATATCCACATATATCCATTTTCTCTGGCAGTCTCTCTCATGGAGCTCATGTCTTCCTTTCTCTGCAGCTGGAATCTCCCCACAGAAATCAACATCACAGCACTAAGAAGTGCTTATCCAGTAATGATTTTGGAGACAAAAAGATAACTTGACATGAAAAATTTCCTACTGCCTCAGGGGAGCTGAAGGAGGATAGGAATGTTCCCTCCACGGGAGGCTTGGACATCCTGGCAGAAGTCAGAGAAAGAAAGGGAGGATAGTTAAAATAGTTTCTCTGCAGATTCACTGAATCATGACAATTCATAACTAGAGACACCATAGGAGGGACAAGAAGATTTACTGGATCAAGGAGCTTCTTATAAAGGAGGAACAAATTAAGAATATTTAGCATGAAAATTAACACTGGAAGCTAAGCTTAATACTGACCCAGATAAAGATAGAAAGCTACTCCCTGACTAAAATAAAATAATTATCAGAGGAAGACTCCTTATTTCTAGCCATCTAGATTTAGTTAAGGAGTAATGATATTTGGAGAGCAAGCAGGAGGGGCAGAACCAGGGCTGAATTAGACACAAATGCATTAAACAGGGAGAGAAATGTAGGTCATACAGTATTACCAGAGACAGACAGAAAAATGGCATAGACAGATGAACAGAAACCCTTTAAGGTGCAGCAAGCACCACATGTGAGACTGATGTACTGGCTTGGAATCAAAGTGATGCAGTCAGACAACTTTCAGACTGTGTTTGCCAGCTCAACAGCAGCAAAAAAAGGATTCATGAGCTGACAAAATACTTTCATGGAGATGTGCCCTTTTCTTTTTTTCCAGGGAGTGTGGTGGAGCCTGGCTCTCACCAGAGCTCTTGGGTCTCAACTCATCGCAGCGCAGTCACAAGTGCTGCAGTGAGGAATACAGAATGCGAGAAACCAACCCTGAGACAATTGCTGATTTCCCCCAGTATAGCCTCTCACACTGCCACAGCTGGATGATTGCAAAACTTGCCAAAACAGAGCGTTCCCACAGCCCTGGAGTGCTGAGCACACAGGGGAGCCTGGCAAGTGTCTTTGGGAGGTTTATTAGGACCTTCTACATTCCCTTGCTGCCATAACCAGTGCTGTGTCCTTGACAGATCCCCTGGCACCTTGTCATTGTACTGCAGGTATGGATATTATCATAGAACTACACTGAAATAAGCCCATATGTGCTTATTTAATGGTGATTCTCATCAGCAGTCTCTACTGCCTTTTTGGACAAATCATCTCAGAAAAAATACTTCTGCTTAAGAATCATGGCAAATACATCCTTTGAAGCTGACAGAAGATAATCAACTCCAATAAGGGGTGAATTTGAAAACAGCACCAATAGGAATCAACTTATTCTTTAATGCTTTAAGCAAATTTCATTCATTACAATAATTTCTGTCTCTAATATCTAGAACTTTGAGCAAGCTAAATGCTGTCTTTACTGTGTCTTCAAAGGTATTGGATGAGCTGCCTGGCAGTCATGTCCACTACTTGTTTTCACACGCCTAAGACTTCCAGTCCCACCTGTTAGGACAGTATATATATAAAAAAATTTAAATAATCACTACTTCATACCAGTTGTTAAAGGATCAAATGTCTCAAGCCTTTGAGCCCCTAAGTTTTGCTTGGTGTGCAAATTCTCAATACATTCCTCCTGGTTTTTCTATCATAAGTTGATCAAGCAGCTTCAGCTGCCTCAGATGTCAGTCATGTGGAGGTCACTGTGAGCTGAAGCAACTCCCACCACTCTTTAAGAAAACAAGGCAAATGCTCCATTTTCTCAGCATCTTCTGAGCTCTCCACTACCACCAGCTAAGGTACCTATTTTAAAACTAGCTTAAGTAAAAACTACATGGTTCTGCAGTGATGAAATGCCCTCTGTCATTTCCTATTAAAAAATGCATGACCTCCTTTCTTCATTGCATAGAGCTTTAGCACATACTAGATGTTTTTTCCACTCCAATAACACCCATAGGGTTGAAGATATTTATATGTACATATACATGTTTCCAGCAGCTCTGAATTTTCTTGTAGCCTTTCCTCTTTAAGGAAGTCTCTGGTAATTCAGCTGTGAAATTAAAGAAACAGGGGACACTGTAGTGAGCCCTACTTTCTTATTCCCCTTGTGAAGAAATCTTAATAATGTTCCGTTTATGGCTGTCTGTGTTAAAGAGGAAATGCAAAATGCTACAGCTTCAGATAAAGAGACAAGCTTCTGTAGCTGGTGGCTGGAACAGTTAATTTTCTCTCTTGAATTAATTCAGGTAAATACCTGCAGCATGTCAGTGAAATGCTCTAACTCTTCTTAGTAAATAGCAGGAACCTGATCGTGCTGCCTCTACTTGTGGTGGCTCTGCTTTCCTTGATTTTGGTACTAAAGCATTGTGGAGTACCCTAACAGATACTCCCAGATTCATCCCACCGAGTTTTAAGGCATCAACATTAGGAACCTACTCACCTTAGATACCCTGTATGACAGTCAAGGTGAAAAGCCAAGAAACCCGACAGAGTAGTTCACTCCTCCAAAAAACCTGCACAAAGGCTGGAAATATCCTACCCTGTCTGGGTTTCTAATGGAAATGTGTTACAGATGACATGGAAAGAACTACATGAGGACATGCCAGTGAGCAAAGCAAGAAAAGAGGAGAGTTTATTTACAAAACTAAATTTTATACATTTCCTATGGTGCCCGTGGACTGGAGGATGGAATTCCATCTCTCAGAACACATTGGTCAAGCCAACTGTCAATCAACTTTCTCCTCCCACCTAAAATATGTAAGCAATGAAGAACAGTTAGCAAAACATGGCCATTGTTTATAGTACAAAGTGTGATAAAGTAAAAATTCTGACTCCAATATGAAGAAAAATACAGAAAACTTAGAAAAGTCTTCAAAACAGGGCAACAGAAAAGCCTCGTTAGCTATACACCTAAAAGAGGGGAAAAAAAAAAAAGTCTGACCATTTCCATTTATTTGAATTATGAATATTGGCTGGCCATAATTTGCTGGGCTTCACTGATGTGATCACAGTTTGATTGATCTTGATGCTCAGAGGTACATGGTATATTCATAGTTTGGAAAATACAGATCCCTTTCTAGCCAAAACAACATGGGTTAGCAAAAAAGAAAACTAGGGAATGTTATAGCAAAAACTTGAGGGGTTTATATTAGCTGTTCATCTGCTCCTGGGCTGTTCAAATAAAGGTACTTTTATGCAAAGGCTGTAGTGAGTGCAGGTTAAATAGGACTGGTGGGACAGCTTCTACCAGGCTCCTGCTGTTTCACTCTTAGCCTATATTCCTTTCATCATTTTTTTTCCTTGCAGCTAAGTACTTGCAAACACCAAGTGGCCCAAGTTCTAGCTTTAAGCAATGGAGAGAGAGAAACACCCACTCACTATGAGTTTATGAGTTGTCTGATCTTTCCTGACTACTTCTTTCAGAAAGGAGATAAATATCTCTCTGTGGAGATAAACCTCTTCTCCCTTGGACTTTGGACTACAGACCTAACTTTGAGGTAAAAGAGGAGTTTTTATCACTCTGGGAGTGCTTCTTCTAACCTAAGGGTGAGATGTAGCTCATAGCTGAAGACACTGAAGTTTTGATGCCACTATACAGCCGTGCCTCCCACAGCTCCTCTGCTGTACCTGCCAGCTCTTTGCAAGCTTTCATCACACATATGCAACTGCTATAGCTGCTATTGAGTGAACAAATTTAAGCAACTTACCTTGTACTCATTTTGACTGGGGTAGAGCTAATTTTCCTCACAGTGCCCAGCATGGAGCTGTGTTTTGGATGTGTGTTGAAAACAGTGTTGATAATATAGAGATGTTTTTGTTATTGCTGAGCAGGGCTTACATAGAGCCAAGGCCTTTTCTGCTTTTCACATTGCCATGCTGGTGGGGGGCTGCATGGAAGGTTGGGAGGAGACACAGCTGGGACAGGTGCCCCAAACTGACTGAAGGGATTTTCCAGGTTGTATATCACAGGTAGTATACAAAGCAGAGGGAAGAGGAAAAAATGAGGGAAGTTTGGAGTTATGGTGTTTGTCTTCACAAATCACCTGGAGATGGCTGGACATCTCCCTGCCCATAGGACGTGGTGAATGAATTCCTTATTTTGCTCTGTTTTTGTGGACAGCTTTTCCTTCCTGTATTAAGCTGTCTTTATCTCAACCCATATGTCTTGGGTTGCAATGCAAGATGTAACCAAAAGTGTGTATTCTAGTGCCATCTGTTGAAACTGGTTGGGGAGGTGTTTTCTTTATCTCTTATATGACCTCATAACTCCAGGGGTGAGGAGAGGGTGGGTGTCTTCAGTTAATGGGGAAGCTGTTAAAATCAACNGTATTCTAGTGCCATCTGTTGAAACTGGTTGGGGAGGTGTTTTCTTTATCTCTTATATGACCCATTCCTCATAACTCCAGGGATGAGGAGAGGGTGGGTGTCTTCGGTTAATGGGGAAGCTGTTAAAATCAACTGGGGCAGTGTTCTTTAGCTCTTCCACGACCCAGCCTCCCTCCAGGGGATATCTGCTATTAATGGGCCATTGAGGCTCACTGCATGACTAATAAAATTACATCATCCCATTAGGAGATGTCCCACTCAGCGGGAGGAGACAAGCATTCCTACCTGGATAAAATCTGAGAGTCAGAACACCAGAAGCAGCCTGTTTCCACTGGCTTTCCAGAGGAGGACCAGATCCATCTCATCACCACTGGACCTTCAGAGAAAACTACACCCTTCTACAGGATCATGTCTGCTCCAACAGAACCACATCTAACACTCCAGGAGGACCTAATTCGACTGCTACCAGCACCCTGACTAACAGGGTGTCAGGTTGTATTCTGACTCTGTCAGTTTCTCTTTTTTGTTATTTATTTGCCTTTTTTTTTCTGTACTATTACATTTTTATTTTTAATATACCTAGTAAAGAACTGTTATTCCTATTCCCATATCTTTACCTGAAAGCTCCTTAATTTCAAATAATAATTTAGAGGGAGAGGGTTTCCATTCTCCATTCCACGGGAAGTTCCAGTTTCCCCTGGCAGACACCTGTCTTCCTAAATCAAGACACTATGAGTCTTCTCTCTTTCCCCCTTCTGATTCTTTCCCCAGTGCTGCTGGTGGGCAAGGGAGGGAGGGGTTTTGTGGTGCTGAGTTGATGGCTAGGCTTAGACAATAACAACTTTTAATAACCCAAGCACCAAATGCAATTTATATTGCTTCAAAATAAGCATCTGAGATGATTCAGGTGAGTTGCTCATCTGAACTGCCTACTATTTGCCACTGACTCTAAAGTGTAACTCACTCATACTTAGATACTTAACTGTTTAATACCAAAATAAGTGAGGTAAATCACACTTTCTGGTCTTGAGCCTGTGTTATTCCATCTATAAAACACTGCTTTTATTGCTCACTTGTATAACTTCTCTACAAAAAAAGAATAAAGTTGTGCCCTGCTTTTATACATCTGAATTACCAGCTACCCTTACTGTGCCACCATTCCTGATTGAACTTATCTAATGCAGACAGAACTTGAGTTTTGCAGTCATGTGGTACCTTTCGCTTGCATTGAGAGGGAAAAGTACTTTAAACTTTTGTTCAATATCAAAAAATCACTAAGGAGACAGCAAGCAAAGTGATGACACTATTGAACTTACACAAAAAACACTGAAGGTTAGAAGGACGCTTGTTCAACTAGTTCACTAGTTAAGGCAATAATGTACAATGAAATTGTAAAACTATCTTGCTCATGTGGACTCTACAGCAGTTTGGGGCAGGTCTCATTCCCTTACATTCTGTACAGCAATGCATCTTGAAACTAATGAAGTGCTATGTCTTTATGAGACTTGTCATGGACAATAAGGCTAATTGCAAAAGGGAGTATTAATGTAATGACTTTACCTTCATGTCAATAAACTATGAAGGAGAATAGGAAAACTTAATGGGATTGCTTTGTTCAGCAAACTTTCTTACTTTTCTACCTTAATACCTAATAAAGTTCTGAGTGTTTCTACTTAATACACTGGATTTAGAAGATTTTTTATATATTAAAAATCTTTGCTTTTTTTTTTTTTCCATCAAAATTTGAAGGAAGTTCTCCCTGATAATCAGCACTTTAATTCTTTGATCAAATGAGCATAAAGACCAAATATATTTTTATATATTGGTCCAGTGAAATACAATACCATTGCTGGAGTTAAAATATACAGTTCATTCATATAAGCCTACCAAATTAATAAACAAAATGTTCTGGTCTGTGATACATGAGAGATGTAACTGGACTGTTGTACACAGAACTGGTTATGAATTATTAATGAAGGTTTCAGCTCCTGATCCCTTATTTCTCTCTGGGGAAAGTGCAAGGGAATTTTTCTGAAGTCCTTCTACACTGTACAGTCTACCCAGCTGGCACTGATATTCACCAGCTGATATTTACCATACTTAGATACAGTAAAACAGTTTTATACTAGCTGATATTATTATAGCCTTTATCAAGAGGGCAGGTTTTTGTTCATAACTACTCTAATGAACACAAATGTCCATTGCCATTTCTGTCAGTTACTTAAAGAAATGAGAACTTAGTAACTTTGGCTATTATTATAGAGATATAGTACTGCCCTTACTTATTCAACCGCTTGGGAGAGAATTATATAATAAAGCAATATCTTCACCAAAAACCCTAAAAATCAAATCTGAAAATAAGGATATCATTACATTAATATGGAAACCGCAGGTGAAGTACTCAGAAGAAGCAAAACATAAAACTATCAACAAAATTTTAGCTGCTCAAACAGTATAAGCTGTAACAAATGGTGACTGTGGTTTGACGGACAACTTTATAGGTTTTCTAAGGTTTGCTGCCCCAAGACATGGCAAAAATGGAAGAATAAAACAAATAAAGAAAAACATTTTAAAAGGCAGTTATGATTATTAAAATAATGAAAAAAATTATATGTACAAAGCAGTGTCATTTTTGGCTATTCGCATTTCAATAGATGACAAATAATAGATGTGATGGGTAGTAAAGAGAGGAAAGTGGATGTGTCATACAGTTTTAAGGCAAGTTTTATATTGAGAAGAAAGTGGTTTATTAGTCAAGTAATTAATCTGTGCAAGTCATTGTCACGAGGTAAAATGGAGCTAAGACTTACAGAAGGATTTGAAAAAGCTCAGATATTTCTGTGAATAATAAAACTTTCATCTTTTCAGCAGAGACACTGGATAATACACAAAACCTCTCATATCACTGATGCTGTCCATGCCAGGCACATCAGATTAGATTAGGTTTTAGAACTTTATATGGGAGTTCCATTGGGCCTGTATTCCATCTGACTCATTGCAGTCTGACCTTGGTGCAGCAGAAGGTCATGGAGCAGGTCATCATATGGGACAACCAGCATGGACTTATGAAAGGCAGGGCTGCTTGACCAACATGATCTCCTTCAATGACAGGGTGACCCACTGGAGGATGAGGGAAAACAGTGGATGCTGTTTGTCTAGGCCTTAGTAAAGCCTTACACTTCATTTCCCACAGCATTCTCCTGGAGAAACTGTGGATGGGTGCAGTGTCTGCTGGGTAAAAAACTGTTCTGGGGCCAGGCCTTTTTAATATCTTCATCAATGATCTGGATAAAGGAATCGAGTGTTCCCTGAGTGAGTTTGTATACAAAAAGTTAGGTGGGAGTTTTGATCTGCTGGAGGGTAAGAAGATGATCTGGAAAGGCTGACTTAAAGGACAGAGGGCAGTTTTATGAGGTTCAATGAGGCAAACAAACACAACCAGCCCCATGCAGAGCTACAGGCTGGGGACACACTAGCTGGAAAACTTCCTGGTAGAAAAGACCCTGCAGGTGTTCACTGACAGTGACAGAACATAAGACAGCAATGTGCTCAATTTACCTCAAATTGGGCTAAGAAGGTTTAGCTGGATATTAGGAAACATTTCTTCACCTCAGGGGTTATCAAGCACTGGAACAGGCTGCCAAGAGCAGTGGTGGAGTCACCAGCCCTGGAGGGAATTCAAAAACATGCAGTTGTGGCACTTGGGGACCTAGTTTAATGGTGGTCTCAGCAGTGCTGGGTTAATGGTTTGACTCTATGATCTTATTCACCATTGTTACCATGCTTTAACCTGAGTTAATATACTCTTGCCATGCTCTGTTTTATCATGGGGATCATTCTGACAGCATCTAGCCTATTCTTTTTTAATTCATTGTATTTTAAGTTGCCAAGAGTTTTCAGCTCTTCTATAAGTCAGTGTTCAGCTGTAGCTAAAGACATAAATATCTATAAACTTCTGAATAACATTGTATTAGGATTTACAAGATGTGACATACAACATGTGTCTTCTTTCCCCTCTATAGCATTTTTGTTCCCTGATATTTCTTCCTCCTATCTATTGATTGTTTCAAAAGTGAATTATGGAAAACTGAATTTAAATTCTTTGCCTGTGTCCTGAAGCTCTGTATTAGAGAAACACACGTGTCTCCAGTGTTTCAGTGAGAGGGACTCCTGGAGGTGTCCTGGAAACCCTGACAACTCTTGAGTGAGAATAACCCAAGGCTGTTCTCCTCCTGCTTCTCAAAGCACATCCAGCCTCAAAACACTCAGGACCCTCTGTGCCATTGCTTCCTACCTTAAGTTACAGTGGTGAGTGATTTCCCTGCTCTTTCAGGGGTTAAAGAAGATCCCTTTGCTCTACAAAAAATTCAGGCCAGTTTTTTTTGGTTTTTTTGGGTTTTTTTTCCCCTTCTTGGTCTGCACAGATGAAGGTCATAGCTGTGAAACTGTTTTCTCTGTCTGCCATTCTTTTGCCCACATTTCCTATATCTGTTCAATATTTAATGGAGTGTTTCAAGTCTAGAAAGATATACAATCACAGTTTCAAACTGCACAAGATGAATTTGGATTGAAATAACCAAAGCTTTCTCAAGTCTGTGAGCAAACTGGGTGCTACAATGGAAAATTTTGAATAAGCTTAATAAAAGCTGATGCCTGCAGCCCTGCCTAGAATAAGCACATAGAGAAGTTGCATTGAAAAAACCAGCATGTTAATAACCATGAAATTCTCTTTAGCCCTTAAAAGAACAAATCTCCATCTCTTAGTATGAAACCCACTGTTGGAAAAAATTCCCATAACTTTCTCCTTAGGAGGGTGACATGTAGAAAGATATGGATGGAAGGAACAATAATGAGGGGACTACAGAATTAGAGTCTGAACACAGATCTGCAGGGGAACACAAGGAAACTGTAAGGTTATTAAAATTTTCAAAGGTTGATGGAGAGATAAATTTAAACAGACATAAATCTATTTCTTTGATTTATACAAGAAGATTATATATAGGTAATTCTTTAAATTACAGAGGAATAGATAGTGAATAATAACTCTTTCCAACTTCATTAACACAGAACTGGTTTCTCTTCATGATCTTCTGGTGCTTTTATCTAATACAGTTAACAGTAGTTATAAAATTTTTGTTATTCTTTTTGACTAGAAGGGACTTATAATAACTGCGTAGAAAGCTGCTTTCATTCTTTTACTAAGCTTTTGCTTTTTTTCTGGTTTTCTTTCACTGTTAACTGTAAATTTTTCCTTGTCACTATCAATTATTACTTCAAGCAATATTTTGGAGGGTTTTTTTAACCAAGCAACAAGGTTAGACTCCAATGTTGGCATAGCAATGCAACCATGTCATGCTCACTGTTTTACAGAGGTACCAAGGGCCAATCATGAAGTCAGCTCACATGTATTCAATACAAAAGATCTTTCCTTTATGCGAGTCCTGTCCATTTTGTGATAGAAAATTAAAAGGCATCCAGAGAATTCTTCTTCAGAGATAAGTGCAAACATACACGTGATGCATTGTTAATGTATCTCCCAAACTGATTTCTTGCAGTTTAGACACCCTTGTGCAAACAAATTAACTTTTTTCTTTGAAACGTCTCTGCTCCTGGGTTTGTTAGAAAATAGAACTATCAGCATTCAAGATCATGTAACATTAAGTTTCTGAGGATTAAAAAAAAAAAA
>VXBR01010119.1:1006582-1091644 GCA_013400215.1 Cisticola juncidis | reverse complement strand
AAAAAAAAAAAAAAAGGAAAGAACAGTCCTAGTAGACATGGCATCCTTCTGTCTTGTAATGACAATTTTATCCTTCTCAAATAGAAACTCACATCTAATTTTAACTTTTAAATTGAAAGGTCCACTAGCTTGTTGTGTGACTGTTGCAACAAATCTCAACAGTAACAACTTTCAGTTCTTCATTTGCTGCATTACTCTTTGCACAGGTGATTTTTCTCTTCTTTTAATTCATAGTTTTCACCTTGTCAAAAACATCTGTGGTATCACAAATTTGAGCTGGAGCAACAACATTTCGCTTCTGCAAGTTTGGTTGGTGGTTCAGTGTATTCCTGCCTGCCCAAGAAAACTGGACCCAGATTTCCAGCTCAGGTCTTCCCCAGTTCTGAATGGAGAGAAGGATTCTATTATGAGGCTTACTCCTGCTTATACTGATTTTTTTTTTAAATTTGTGGGGTTTTTCCTACAACATGTCATTGTGTTTCATGGTTGTTTGTAAACAGTAAAAATATCTTTTTCTATAAAGCTGGAACCCAACTATTTCTTCACTTTTCTGTGTTAGGAGACCCGACTTGCCTAGGAACAGTATCTGTATCCCAGTCATGAAGTATCAGCATTTTTACCAATTCTCACTCCCAGTTCAATAACATCACACAGATTCCTGCCTTCCACTTCTTCAGGTACTCCCCAATCAATGCCACCTGCAAAATTGCAAAGATCATAATAGCTCATTAATGACAATACTGAATAGCAACAGACTCAAAACTGGTCCTAAGGGACAACATTAAATTCATCCTTCAGTTTCAACACTGCATCATTACACATAATTTTCAAAGCATGTTTCCCTATGCTAAGCACTAAATTACTTTCTTACATTTTTCCTTCCTCTATTTTTATGAACTACTATGGAAGACTATCAAATAGTGATAGCTGTTACAATAGCTACATACCTCTTGAAGCTGAGGTATGTAATGTAGGACATTCTCCATACATTATCTCACTCTAAAGATGAAATTGGGTTTAATTTGGTATTATTTTTACATATTCAGTTTATGGCTGTAATTTTGTTGATGACTTTCAGGTGAATGTGATTGTTTAATTTTTCCTCCCAGGAACTGATTTCCACAAACTTCAAACTTAACAGGTTATAAAACTCCTTGCAAAAATTTGCTAGTGCCATGATTACTCACAGCTCCCTCATTACTCTGTTTCCCTTTATAATCATTGTTTATTTGTACTTCACCATTACCACACCTTTTTCTTTTCCCTTTATGGAGAGCAAAATGCACAAAGGGAGAACAAAGAACATGCCATCAATATGACTGGAGGCTATTCTGGATGTGTCTCCTAGACTACTGTCTTGGTTTGAGAATACAGGTGTCTGCCAGGGAAAATTAGAGTTTCCCTTGGAATGGAGAATGTAAACCCCTCTCCCTCCAAATTATTATAGTTTTCCAGTTAAAGAATTTCAGACAAAGTTTTGGGAAATGGAATAACAGTTCTTTACTAGGAATGTTAAAATTACAGGGAATATTACAGGGAATCAGCCCTTCCTTCAGTGACCTGTTTTGGCCTCAGCATCACTTGGGGCACACTCCCTCAGTGTGCATTCTGGTCCCTACAGATGACCTCAGATTTTCCTTCCAAAATCCTTAATTATACAGAGATTGCCTCAGATTTTTCCCTCACAAAGTGAAACACTGTGCTGTCCTGTGATGGTACAGGCTCATCAATTTTTTCCCTCTTCTTGATTTTTCAACTGTCCACAACCATTTCTCCCCAGTGTGACATTTCTTATAATTCTTTTGTTCCCACCCCACAGGTTTCCAATCCCTGTTTAACATATCCATTTCAGATGTGCATCACAGTTTTACTTTTCTTCCTACCTTCTGTCTTCCCCATTATCCTGTCCTATTTTCTCCCCTTAGCATTCAAATATCCTTCTTCCAACTTGCTCTGCCATTTCCTAGGAACATCCCCAATGACACCCAAAGCTTTACTTTCCCCCTCATGGAAATAAAGCCCTCGACCCTTTTGGATGCTTTCTGGACAAACTCACTTTGGGAACAGGTTGGGAGCAGGGGCACTTTCACCCTTAGTCTGGGTGACTGCCTGTAGCACTCACAGGTGACCCCAGAACCATAACCACAGTGTTCTGCCATTCCCAGGACTGGAGATCTCAGTCAACATCTTCAGGACATTTAATGACTAAATAGCCATCCATTTACTAATATGTAATTTTATATTTTTTAAGGCTGTAAATATAAACAGTTTTTTGTACAGATTTGGTGCATGAAGAGAAAGAGTGTCCATCTGACACAAAGGCTACTACCCTCCTACCCCTGATAATTTTTAGCCCTCACTCCAGACTTTGGGAAAGTTAAAGACAGGTTTATCACAGTGCTATGAAGGCTTTTTTGTACCTCGAGAGAAGTGTTTAACAGCCTCACCTCTAGGATGGCTCTCGGCCAGAGAAACTGCCAGAGAGCTGAGCCCCCTGGAGACAAAGGCACACGACAAACCCTCACACAGCTCAGGGAGAGGAGAATCTGATCTATTGACTTGTTCCCAAAATAGCACCTGGTGGGAGGTGACTGACTGGCTAATACCTGTGGTGTTTCCATTACCGATTGAGATGAAGTCTGTTGCCAGGAATCCTGGGGTGGTTTCCTTGGCAACCAGAAGAAATGCACAACCGAGATGCACATGACTTTTCAGGTGCATTTTTAACTCCTCTGAAACAATGAGCTGCCCTGCCAGAACTCAGATATATAAAACAGAGGTGTACAGCCAAATGGTGAACAGCATTGATGTTCAAGGGCAAATTTGAGCTGAGCCTGAAATCTGCCATGAAACAAAACCTCAAGAGAGCAACAAGCCTAGAAATGTTTCTCTTATTCAAGATGGCAGAGCTCTTGCAAGACTATCTACTCTGTTATTTTATAGCCTTTAGATGAGAAATTTCAAGAGATCGAAGGTATTACCACAAGATAGATAAATATATCTAACATTGGAATAATTTGAATGTCCCTGTTAAATCCAAAGCCTTAAAAGTTCAAAGTTGATTGCAGACAATGCACTGTTCATCAGAAGCACTAGAGACATTTAGTGAAATCAGAACATATTTTGAAATTATTTTAGCAAGGCAGTGTAAATTTTAAGCCAAAGCATACATCATTAATAGGACTAACAGTTCTTGTTACTCACTGTTTGTATGTGGACATGGCCACAAATTTTCTATCGAGAGTAAATTGACTGAAAATTCATATTTTTGTGAATTCAAGTTGTACCGAGAAACAGTTTAAGCCAAATTATGAAGTATTCCATTATAAAATATTGAAATGTATTATATAAGAATTTTGAAAGGAAGCGTTGTTTTATGTTTAATAGATTTGGCATTTCGTTTCACAAATTACCTACTCTTTAAGGGAAATAAAATAAAATAAATTAATAAAATAAAAAATAAAATAAAATAGAGAACCACAAGAAATATCACGTACAATAGACTGACAAGTAGTGTTAAGATCAAAAATATATTAGAGATTGTTTTGGCTTTTATTTTTAGCCCTTTTAGATGAAGAACCAAAATATTAATATTCCAGTTGAACACAGGGGTTTGTTTTTTAGTTTTCTAAATAGTCAGAAACATCCATTTCCCTGCTTTGTCCTTGGGAGGAGTAAGCACATGTGAGGAAATTAAGAAGAAATTGAAGGGGTTGGAGTGGATCAAATAAACCAAGTAGAAGGAGTAAAGAAGGGGCTTATCTAAGGTGACAAGCCAGATGACAAATGTAAATGTTTTTGGACTCTATCTGCTGACATCAGGAGGCTGAATCCATTCACTCTCCTGTTAGTACTGATGGATGACAATCACTGGAGAAGCACTGAGGTCCAGAACTAATTTTTTTTGAGTTAAGAATCCAGGGTATAGTATCCCAGATAAAATGCTGGCTGGCACATCATAAGAAATTTCAGAAAACCTCCCTAAATTTTACTTGTGGCTGGGAGAGTGAGCTGCTGGAAAAGGAAGGTAATAAAGTGTTACTGTGGCAAAAAATAACTATAGAATACAAAGAGTGTTGCATAAGGAAATAAATCATCCCATTCTGTCATCTGTGGGAGTCAGGTAAAAAATATCTGAAGCAGAGTGAGAGTGGAAGCAAACCAGGTAATATAGAACAATGTGCACCATTAAAATAATCAGGAAAAGCAGGTTTGACCTGGGCATTTTAAATGAGGACAGTGCATGCATCTGAATGAATCATTAGTAAAGATTTAGGTGCTTTTCTAAAACAGATTACATTCATAATAAATAGACTTGAGTAGAGAATTTCAAAACCATATTAGTGGTAAAGGTTGATGCCTGGGGCCACATTAGCTCAGCAACAAGCTCTGATCTGTCATAGATCAATGAAATGTAGCAAGCCTGAATTGCTGATTCAATTTAGTATTCATTTACTTTCAGAGCAGAACATAAATAGTAAGGAAGAAAATGTGAAACATGATCTCTGAGACCAAGATCATTTTCTATGGGGAACTTAGCATGCATGCACACATTCATCTTGTGAATATTTAGGGAGCCAAGTACTGAAAGCCCAATCAGTTTTGAAGCTAAATCTGCCCCAGTGCCCCAAAAGCCTTTAACACCTAAAGTTGAAATAAACTTTGTCTTTCTTTGCAGCAGATGCTGAACACAACCAGGCCCAATGTATAAGCGAGAATGAACCTCTGCAGAGTGGCAGGGAAAACCCCCAGCAAATATGTGGTGATTGTAATATCTGATTTAAACTCATAGTGTCACAGAATACCTCAAGTTGGAAGGGACCCTTAAGGATCATTGGCTACAACTCCCTGCTCCTTGCAAAACCAATTAAACCATACACTGAGAGCATTTTCCAGGCCCTCCTTGAACTCTGACCAGCTTGATGTGTGACCAATTCTCTGGGTAACATCTTCCAGGGAATGACCACCACTCTGTGCAGAAGAGTCTCCCCATTTCCAATCTGAACTTCCCCTGATGCATCTTGATTCCATTTCATCATGTCCTGACACTGGTGAGCAGAGGGAGGAGATCAGCACCCTCCCCTCCCCTCCCCTGCACCCCACCCTTGGAGAGAGGTGCAGTCTCTTGTCTTCCCCAAGCTGAACAAAGCAAGGGACCTCAGATGCTCCTTACAAGTCGTGCCCTCCAGGCCTTTCACCATTTTGATTACTCTCCTTTGGATGTTCTCCAATAACTTTACATCCTTCTTACACTGAGGCACTCAAACCTGAACAAAGAACCCAAGTCAAGGTCAAATTAGTCAGAGCAGAGTGGGACAATCATCTCCTTCTACCAGCCAGTGATGGATGTTGTGCTGGATGAGCCCCACGATAGGGTTGGCCCTTTTAATTAGTCATTTATTAGTCAATTTGCCATCCACCCAAATCTTCAATTTTCTTTCTTTGGTGCTGCTTTTTAGACTCTCATCCCTCAATTTGTATGTACAACCAGGACTGTCCCATTCCAGGTGGACAATCCAACACTTGCTCTGGTTAAATTTCATGCAACTTTTTATGCCCCAGTTTTGTAGCTTATCCAGATCTCATGACTGAATGGGGCAAGGTCCAGTCCAGATAACATTGTGATAGAAGAAATGGGAATACATACTTTCTTTTTCCAAATGAATTCAAAATATTTCCATAGAACTTAATAAGGCAAGCTGGCATGTCTTCAATAAATTCAAGAAAGATTGATTAATATTTCATTTATATTCAGCTATAGCTATTTAATATATTAAATCAGATACTGAATTTAAAGTCAGGGCACATAAGTGTGTTCCCCCAGCTCAACTCAGAATCACAGAATACCTGTTAGAAAGGGATTTATCCTGTTATGCACATGCTACAACACCACAGCTTTTGCCATGGCAACACGGATCTGCCAAGGGTGGTCAGATGCTGGCAGTGGGACAAAACAACAGCTCACACCAGCATTAAAACTTCTCCAAAGGTTTTGAAATCTTTTCCAAAATGTGTTTTAAATGGAAACCTGGTCTCACAAAAGTCATCCTAGGATACTTCTATCTGAGCCAGCCCCTGCAGTCTTTGAAAGCAGAATTATACCGAACTCTTCCTACTGCTCTATTGTCAACTCTCTGTTGACATTCTGTTACTGGACAAAATATCACCTCTATATCCCATCTCTTTTACCACGTATGACCCTGAGATGCCTGAATGCTCCTATTTCAAATACCCCTATTCATTTTTAAAGATTTTCCTTTCCAAAATAGTAGTGCTATTTGTTCATACAAATAACAACTGACAAGAAAATGTCATCAATCATTAACATATCCTCTGAAGTTTAGGTTTGTTTTCAAACTCTTTCTACTCCACTTATTTTGTTGTGGCAATAAACAGCTTTAGATTAGAGTTGCATAGCTGATAGAGTGTATTCATACTTAGCAACTGTCTATTGAAATAAAGATTAGCATCAAGGCTATATTGGTTTTCCTGTCAGGATGCTGATCTTTTGAAGCTATACTGTAGCCAGCAAATTCATATTTACCTACAGATTTAACACTGCCAGTGTAGATAAGAATACACTAACAGTTGGGGTAGGAATTAAGGATTAGTTTCTTTCATGACCAATTTTGCAGTAATCCTTTCTCTGTCAAAACAATTTGAGAGGGGAGTCCTACAGTGAAAAGATACAGGTACTGAGATACACTCAGAAACAAGTATTTATTCTGCTATTTTTTTCATTCAGGCTTAATATCTTTAAATGGAAAGTTTAAATTTACTACAATGCAAAAAGTTTTATCTGCTTCCATTCATGCATGCATTTTTGCTTCATTGCAGGTATGAGTGCACATGTGTGAATAGATGTGTATGTATATATGTATATATATGTTTGCATTCCCACAGGATTATATATATTTTTACTAGAATGTATTTTAATACTAACTAAATAATAAAATATATCTTCATCTCTTGATTTGTCCTGACATCTCTTTGTAACTTCAGTCTCGAAAAGCTTTAGGATTTACCAGCATTCTCTTATTTTTATGCATTATGCCTGTTTAGGATTTGACCTAAATTGCTGAATCCCATGGGAGAGGAGTTGGACAAAGGTTGTCCCTGTCTGCAGTGTTTGGAGAGGAACATACTGCTATGTTTACAGAGAGAAGAGCAGGACAGTCTTGATGTTGAAAAAAATTCTTGGCAGTGATTCAATATTAAAGCTGCATAGTAATTGCTATGATTATGGTAATCAACTATTGATTATAGTATTTACTATGCATGGTAGCAAAATAAAAAGATATGAATAACTGGCAATATGTGCTTTTCTATAATGACAATCATAACAACCAATATAAAAATTTCACTGTCAAAACAACAGTTCAAAGGGTATCACTGTCAAAATAGTTCTAAGGGTATGTATTGGATTTTTTTTTTTTTCTGCCAATTCCTTCCCTGGCTGAGTGGGCAGTGGCTTGCAAAGGTCATTCATTTCTCTGAGCTTGGTAAAAGGAAATTTTTTGTGTATTTTTCAAAAACAGCAATTAATAGCATAATTGTGGTGAGGCTTTTTCATGGAAAGTGTACATGTGTCATATTCAATGTGCACTTCTTGGAGTAACATTTGGTTATTTGATATTGAAGCTGGTCAAATATTGTGATGGGTTCTCAAAACACAAAACTGTGCAGTGGGCTGGATGCTGTGTACTCAGTCATTGGAGCTGTCTCTTCTGCCACACAGAGATATTCTGTCTGCATCAGTCATAGGCTTTCCAGAATCTCTTTTTTCTATTTGGATTGTCTTTGTTGTTAAGACCAAGTTGATTTGTTGTTGTCCTGTTCCTGGACAGTACATATATTATACGTGAATCTAAATATATGTATTACAAATGGAGCTGCATTTTAATATTTATGATTCTTCTAATTTTCTTCATAGGGAACCATTTTCCACAAAGTTCTCAGACTGGTTCCAAGGCATAAACTCCCCAAGGCTCTCGAATGCAGCCCAGGATGACACCAACTCAGAGCAGATTTCTGGTGCATGATGGTGAATCCTGTCTGAACATCTTTGCTGAGCTGACCAGCTGCACTGGTAGCACTTGACTTGGTTATTGTTGTGCCAGTCCTGAAACTGCAGTTCCTACCTGTTCCTTTCCTGAAACTTCAGTAGGAAATATTCACGGGTCCTTTGTATTGTTGTATGTTCAGAACAACCATGATCTTGATCAGAGGAGAGCACAGCCACACTCTTGTCCAGAGCATGAAAGAGGACAGTGATGTGCACTAGTGAGTGTTATTTTTGATCCCTAGCACATAAATCTGTGTATTTAGTTATATTATAGCTTACACACCTATTAAAGCCAGTTAACCCCAGAGGAACACATTGCTAATGCACCTGAGATGCTTTTATGTACATACAGGTGATAGCTCAGGTGTAAAAAAAACATTACGCTGTAAACTTTAAAATGCATGTGCAACTGGGGTGTGGACATCTGTGGTTCTAAACCAGAGGTGCCAGGTGAATTTCAGGGATTCATACAAAATTGTGGTGCAGAAGAACCTAGCCTTTTCAGTTAAATAGAGCTTCCTATAAAGATAAGATCTGGAAGGCTGAAACAAAGACCTTCTGGAAAGTGAGCAACTATGAAAGTCAGTGATAAGCTCAAGAAACTGCAGTCTGTTGATGGGGTTTTTTTGAGAGCTGGAAGTGATCAGAATTAAATTCAGTGATCATTTCTGTCAAAAGGTTTGTGTGTCAGTATTCAGGAACTGCTGAATTAATGGCACTAAAACTGAATTTCTCACATTTCTGAATTGTTTGTACTGAAAATAGAGAAAAAAACAAATCAGAAAACTAGATAATTAATTCTTATATTTTAAAAATGGTAATTTTGATTCAAAAGTATATTTTAAAATGTTCATTTGTATGCCTTTTTTTTAAGGCTAATACTTCATCATATATCAAAACAACCTTTGTTTTTGATGGAACTAAATGACTATGTGTCATTTTTAGTTTCACTAGTGAGCACTAAAATTAAAATTAGTAGTTGTTTCTTTCAAAAAACCTCTCTTAATTTCGTCCATATTGGATTCTAAATGAGCTGTCCTGCAGTTCACAGAATTTAAATAGCAAAATTAATCTACTTAAGATGACACTCTGCTCTCTAAATAATAAAGAGAATTTTATCCATTAGTAGTTTTTTTCATTAGTGTTAGGAATATTTGATGTGATAATCTACCATTGAAACTTTCTCTATTGAGAAAATAATCAATAAAACTCTTTCATGTGTTTCATTTCAAAGGAAAACTGTTAATTTAGAAACACCTGGTAATGATGGAGAGAGATTTTTGACCTTGATATAGTCAAAAATGAATAAAGCTCCATTATTTATGTGAATATGTGATAAAGGCAGGGAATTGAAAAGATTTTTATTTCAGTCGAGCAGATACCACAGATGCATGCAATTATGGGCAAATGTCTGTGCTTTAGAGCAGGTTCATTCAATGTCAGCTCTCAGCACTCCCCTGTAGTTGGCAAAATGGGAGCCTTCAGAAACACAGAAGCTTTCTGATTGTGTGGGTATCTTGAGATCCTTAAAATGAAGACAAAAAAGAATCATTTAGTATGGAAAAAAACTTCCAGATCATCAAGACCAACTGTATACCTAAAAATGTCCCCAAAGTGCCACATCCATGCATCTTTTAAACACCTCCAGGGAAGAGGATTCTGTCACTTCCTGGGCATCCTGTTCCTGTTTCTGATGACTTTTGCAGTGAAGAATTTTTTTGCTCATTTCCCTGCTGCAGCTTGAGGCCATATTCCCTTGTCCCATCACTTGTTAGTCATGGGAAGAGACCTACCCCCAACTCACAACAACTTCTTTTCAGGAAGAAGTATCCCAGGATGACTGTTGTGACACTTTTCTGCAATTTAAAATACTCTTTTGGGGAAGATTTCAAAACACTTGGAGAAGTTCAAATGCTTCCCCTTGCTGGTGTTTGTCTCACTGCCAGCACCTGATCAAGCTTAGCAGCTTCATGTGCCTATGGATAAAACTGCAGAGCTGTGGTACACGTTCGGGAGAGAATTCCCTAACGTGACCACACTTATGTTGTATTTAACATAAGTGGGTTTTAATCCAGCATCTGATATAATATAAATATAAAAATAAGTGTAACTGCATATAAATGGAATATTATTGATGTTCATGTTGAATTCAAAACATGTTGAATTACATTTGTAATGAATCAGAACAGTTTAAATGTCTGAACAAGGTCATGAACTGCATCTTGGAGTTATTTACAACTTTCTTTTGACTGTAAGGAGGGATTAAATATTCCATTATTCAGTTAACTGAACAAATATGTCTAGTGACATGGTAGGTATTCTGTAGAATCCAAGATATCTGTGTACGACCAGTATACAACACAGAATCTTCAGGAGAGTTTGCCTTTTTGGACTGGCAGCTGGAGACAGTGGCAGCACAGATTTGTGAGGGCATTTCAACTGACACTGCATTCTTGTTTTTGGATATATGAGTGAAGCCCTTGATGACTAGTTCAGAAGAGAGAACTAGGCACCTTGGATTTTTATCTGTACAACTGGGAAAATTTTTGGCTTCCTTACAGGAATGTTGTAAGGACAATTACTGAAGCGCATTTCTGCTCTCATGCTTCCTTTGTATCTCTCAAAGTTGTGAGAGTTTTGCCCACAGAAATTTCTACTATTTATGAGTTGCTACTCAGTAGCCCAACCACAGAATTGATCAACCAAACGAAAAGAGATTTGGCTGCACAGCCTATGTAATTTCTAGATTTGCCTTAAGTTACAGCAAAGTTCTGGAAGGGCAATATTATGGACAGTTCAATATCAACACTGTCATTCAGAACTCTTGGGTTTAGGATTCAGATAAGCTGCTTGAAAAACATTCTGATTCTTTTCTCAGCACCTGAGAACTGATTCAAAATGAAAGCTTCTAAAATCACCTCTCTTCCTGATTTTCCAAATTAAAAACTTTATGTGAAAAACAGTCACAGCTTTTCTGAAGGAAATCTCTCTAGAAGGAGAGATTGTTCTCCTTTATCTTGATAATTAGAGTAAATAACTCAGGAATAGAGTATTCAGCCTTTTTATGTCTTCTCTTCAGTGAGCTTCAGAACTTGAACACACTAAATCCTCACTATAACTCACCCCTTGTTGCTGTTTCAAACAAAATGGTTTACTCACTCTGTTTTTAAAATAAAACACTTATGTTCTAGTCTATTCTTAGGCTTAAATAGCAGAAAGCTGATTGCACAGAAGACAACTAAACGTTTTTTTGTTTAAAGACAGAGAAAACTAGGAATAGCATTTTCTAGTATCTCTGCATTATGTGTCTCACATTCACATGTGGATAAATACACTATGAATTACATGGAAAAAAGATATGTCTGATGAACCTTGCCTTTCTTTACTTATGCTTAACTATCATGTGAGAAGCAGGATTCATCATCTCATGGGTAGGATCCAAATTCAGTTGGCAATATGTAAATGTCTACATGTGATGTATAAACTCCAGCTACTGCCAGAGCTGCTCAGGAGCTCAATGCAGTTGCCAGAAATTCAACATTTGGTGTTGGTGTTGTTTGAAGTGTTCTACAGTATCCAAGGACTGGGAGATGGTGGGATAAATCAGGTGTGAAGAGACCTCAGGAGCGCTCTGTTCTAACTTTCTGTTTATCTGTGAGGTTGTAGAGTCATCTGTGGAGTCCTTTTAGGTTTCTCTGGATTATTTGTCTCACTGAGTTCCAAAAAACTCCAAAAATGGAGACTTACACCACCTGCCAGTAACTTGTCTCACTGTTGGCTGTCCTGATTAGAGAAAAAACTTTTCTTATATCCCATCTGAGCCTTGCTCCCATTCAGCTGGCACAGTTCCTGTGTTGCTAGGCAGGAACTATAGGAAAACCATGTTCTCAAGAAGACCTGGTAACAGGTCATGCAAAAGGTTCTGCAGGCTCTACGGACTGTCCTGGTTACAGATTGTCCATCTATGACAGAAGTTCAGACACTTACCTCCCACCTAAAAATGTAGGGGTGGAATTCCATGACCCAGAATTAATTGTCCCAAATAGCTACTTTTTTTTTTTTTTTTTTTTTTTTTGGAAGAGTTCTGGTATTCTTCAAGTCTGATGGTGCATTTGCCTATCACTTCTAGAAGCCTGAATAATCTGGGATATCTCAAAGAACAGTAAATGTCTAAGAATAGGCAACTGAAATCAGATGATGGAGAATACCCAAAGAGATTCATACAGTATCATCCCAGCTGAAGGGAGTTCTGTATTGTTCCATTTTTGACAGCCTATCACACATTAGTCTCTCAGGCTTCCCATATGCAGACATCAGACTGTGAAGTAATTTTTCCAAGAAATCTCAAGAATAAGAGAAAAATCAGGAGGTTTAAACCCAAACTTATTTACTAGGATCTTTTAGTCATATAGGAGAGGAACACTTGCATGCAGCTGAGAATGATCATTCAAAACACTGAAATAATTGCAAAGATTTCAATTAGGGTATGTTACATGATTTCAAAAGATTAGATTGTAATTTTTCTATCACACAGCTGGATAATGTATGAAAATGTTAGAAGAGGGTATCCAGAAAAGTGAACTGAACTACTTTTTTTTTAATAGAAATAAACCTTTTGTTTGTAAGTCACAAATATCTTTTATGCTTACTTCTAGAGATGAAGTACTATAAATGCCAATTTATTTTCACTGTGAGGTTAGTCTTTGGAGTAATGGAAAATAATTTGCCTTTGCTTTAATGAATAAATCATTGTGGGAGGCTCTGCATGATAGTTTGATCCTGCATAGCTATTTCTTCTGATTATTAGCAGGATTTTACATTTAAATTCCTGAAACATTATTAACTCATAATCATTTGCTTTCAGACCTTTCTGATAACTTTGCTCTTTCATTAATTCCTTTTCACTGAGGTAATAGGGAATTCACTTTGTTTAATGATTCTCTAAAGATCCAAGAAATCTAAATATCATAAAAAGGCAATTTTATTTCTCAAATAATATTGTATTCACCATTCTAATTAAATTGTAATGTTTTCTTCAGTAGGCCATGTCCCTAGCAATGGGGTATGCAACACCCTAATGCAGAGGCAATTTTGGCAAAATGAGCTTGTCCTTTCCCAGAGCTAAGTATCAGTTGGTGGAAAATCATCAAATAGATTGTTTACTCTGAGAGAATATTTAATATCACAAGAAAAAGAGAGAAGAAACCCTTTGGAGCAAAATTCTCCTTGAGTTTTCTCGGGGTTGATGTTCCCCGAGATTCCCCTCGGGGCGGCCGTTCCCCGAGGTGGTGGAGCCTTCCCCAGGGTTGCTGTTCCCTGGGGGTTTCCCTGGGGTTGCTCTTCCCCAAGGTAATAAGGTTTCAGTCTTCTCTTTGCCCTAAGTGTTTCTCACCGAAGGCAGAGACGACAAGTTGAGTCCAGCAGCTCGTGCTATCAAGGTTGTTTATTTCATATTATCTAACAGTTCTTGTTCTGCTTTGCGAGGCGTCCCCAGCAAAGCAAGACACGCCGTTGGACTGGCGCTGGGCTGCCGCTGGACTGGGGCAGATCAGAGAGCCCCGTACCTTATGTACAGTACCCCTGACCCAACCACCATCCAAAACGTATTTATTGTTTACAAAATATTACCAATACTAACTTGCCACGCTAACATGTCAATTCTATCCTAAACCAATCTCTAAAGTCCAAATCAGCAAAAGATGGGGGATGAGAACAAGAACAAGGAAACTAGGGGCCACTCCCCAATTCCTCCATCTTGTCCTCTCAGCCCCATATACTAAGAATCCTAATCTCTATATTTATACTCTATAACAAACTACTATCTATCTCTAAATTCTTAGGATCTGTGATTCCTCTTACATGTGAGCATTCACTCCCATGGACAGAAGCCAGAGTCAGTGTCCTCCTGGGCTCTGTGGGAGGCTGGCTGACCCCCCTGAACAGATCCCAGACCCCCCTGTACAGACTCCATCTTCTCCAGGGCTGCCAGAGGGAAATCCTGGACTCCAACAGAGTTTTCTTCCCCATGGGCAGTTAAGCTATTGAATCCCTTGAAGATATCCTTGAAGAGGAAAAGCTCATGGCCTGGCCACTCTGAGGTGAGGTCTCCAACCCAGCCCTTCAGTGCTGAGCCCTCAGGCTGTTGGTGGCCCCTGAGTCCTGCAATGGGCTCTGTGTGTGCCCAGGTCTGGCCCTGGCAGCAGTGGCAGAGAAGCCAGTCCTGCAGTAGAATGTGTGACTTGCCAAAGCAGTGCAGCAGAGCAGAGTTTAGCAGGAGAGGTTTCACACACACTGCAGTGGGTCTCTCCAGTGCTCCCTTCCAGCCTCTGCAGAGTGGGATTTATCCTTGGAGTGAGCTTCTCTGTCTGCCCTTCTCGCTCCAGACTCTGTCCATGGAGCTTTCACAGATTTCACAAGGAATTTCTGCCATCCCAGTCCACTCACCAAGAACTCCTTTGTTTCAATAGTCAGGGTTTTGCAGTAGTTGATATTCTCTTTTGATTGTAGGTGCAGCCTCAGGAAAGGAAATTTCTCTCAAATTGTCTTCTCCATAATCAAAATATTCATTGTCCTCTCTCAAAGAGTTCAAGTCTTGTCATTGTTTCGCCTTTCCTACTCTGTCCTTTTACAAATTTTTTCTTGATTGAAGTAGTTGAAAATCCTTCCAAACAAAACCAAGGAAGACTTTAGGTTTGCATAGTAAAAGCCTGTGAGTTTATTCAGTGTTATGATTTGCCCTGAAGCCAACCGAGATCCCCCTGGACTCGTGCATGAATGTCAAAGTCCAGGTGAATGAATGCATTTTAAATCTGTGAAAGAAATACACAACCATGCAAAGGGAGGAACAAATGAACTTTTGACATTTTGATATATATTCCCTGCTCTATGGATCCACAGGTAGAGTCACTTGCAGTTTACAATATCTGTGTCTGATACCTGCAGCCTGCAGATTTAGGAGCAATCTGAGAAAGATGAGGATATGCTGTTGTAACACTCCAGCCTATATCAACAGAACAGCACTTCTTCCAGTGGAGGAAAATATTACCCAAATCACAGCTAAGCCAAACAGCTTGAACTGGCAAATAATAAGCATTTTATAGGAACCTCAGGGTATGGCATACATGTCGTGTCATTAAAAGTCCAAGGATGTTCTGCTTGCATACAGAGTGTTTCTATTCCCTGCAGTTTTTATAGTGAAGTTGCCAAGCTGTGCATAAGCAGCAGTATAATAGGATTCCTATTTATTTCTCCTTCAGGAATGCTGTGCATATTTACTTGCTCATATTCCTTCTATTTCCCCTAGTAGCTTTGCTAGAAAACAAGTATTCTCTAATAATTTGCCTTTTCCATCTGTTTACTTTAGCAAGCAGGCTTTTTCTTTTATCAACTGATAATTTTCCTTTATTTTGTTCTGACATTTTGCTTCCCTTCTTCATGACAAGAGTATAATAGACACAGTCTCTGAAAAAAGGGGTCAGGGATGTCTTCTGTGTGTCCTTTATCAGTAAAATGTCTCAGTCTAGGAAGAAGGGTGGCCTTATGGACTTTCATTCGGAAAATTGGATCCAATATTTGGTTCTGCTAAATGCTTCTTATTTGTGTTCAGAGCCAAATTTGGATATGTGAAGCAACTGTAGATAAAACCAGACCCTCAAAATTCCTCAGAAGGGCTGTCAGTTCATATTATGCTGTATTACCCTGATGAAGTTGCTCCTTATTTTGATCCCTAAGGAGGAACTAAATTCCATGGTCATTCTCATGTGTTTTCATGGTTACTCATAGTACCATGGGCCCTAGAGTCCTCTCAGCCAAAGAGGGTGTCTTCTTTGACTCTCAACTCTTTCAGTTATTTACCTTTAAATTTTTCTGTCTCTGACTACCTCAGCAAGCAGCTTCAAAGTCTCTAAACAGAGTTATGAAGAAAATAATCAAACTGTCAAATGCTGGAGGGCATTAAAAACTTCAGTTTTTTCTCTCTGCATTTCTCTGAAGTCTCTATGGAGGTAAACCATTGGACTTTAATCTTGTAGTCTTGTCATCCACCAGCTCCAGATGAGGCACACATTTATCTGAGCCTCCTTCCACATCTTAATTCTCTCTCAGTTAGAAGGGTATGGCCAGTGACAGGGATAAGGACAAGAGAAGAATCTGAGTGGAAGTGGAACTAGGTGAAATAATGAGGCACTATTTAATTCTTCAGTATCATCTTTCAAGAGTAAACAACAATTTTTCTTATATTCCAAGATGGAAATGAAGCCACACTATGGTCTCTGGGTAGTCTTTTTATTTGCAATAGTCAATATAAATTCAACCAACCAGCAGTACATCCAAATTGATCTTTTACATGCAGTTTCATCTGAGCAAAAAGCATCTTGAAAAATTTCAGCATAAACAACCAGCCAAAACTTTTTCCCCTTTGCAAACAATTTGCAAGCACAGCTTCCGACAAGTCACTCTTTTCACGCTTCTTTCCATTACTTTCTAAAACAAGCTTTTCACAAAGGAGAAAGGTTTGCCACAAAAAAAAAGGGTGTAATGTGTATTGGATCTGTTTGAATTCAAGTATGACAGCAATATTGTTTTTTATATTGATTTTTGAGTTGTTAGTAAATGCTCCTGTATAAACAAAATTTTCTTACATTTTAGAAAAAAAAAATACTTCTCATGGCTCAGTAAGTCACTTAAAAGGGAAATCAAAGGAAAAGAAAGTAAATGTAGTAAATGTGACCGTGCAGTTTCCTGGATTTTTTGGGAAAGAGAGATGAAACGGAACCTGAGAGATCTGTAAGTGATATTTCTGGATGCTGTTGTACACATTGTTTGGCAAAAAGGACATCATCCCTGCTCACAGAGCCTTCTGGAGTTGGCCCATGAGAATTTGGTGAAAACAGCCTCTTTTCTCACTTGCTAGGCCAATGCATGGAACCTCTGGGAGGTTTGAGGGAAAAGAGAAAATTATGTCTCTTTTGCAATCTCCTCTGAGTTCTTGGGAAGAATTCCTGTAGGCTTCTTCACAGCAGAGGTTTTTAGATGCTGGAATCCAACTCTTTTCCATGAGCCCTAAGCTGTGTGTCTAAGCTGCAGAGGAGGGGAGGAATTTCTGACCCTCCACTGTACTCAGCAGCTTTGCAGTCAGTCCCAGGGCTATCATGCATCACCCTGCAGTGGCTAGCACTTTCCAGGCACTGGGACCTTTCCTAAATTCCATGTAAATCTGTCTGCCTTGTGTTTCTTCTTGGCCAGATGTGCACTGCCAAGGCAGGTAGCTCATAGGAATCATGAGGATGATGCAGGAAATTAGGCCAGAAAAACCTGAGCTTGGGTGCCTAACATGGCACCAGCTCCAGCTTCAATTTTGGGAACAAGACAGAAAAATAAATATCTAGGCACTTCAGTCATTTATTAAAGCAAACATGAGACCTCTGTGGTGCAAGTTGCTAGAAAATTGTAGTCCAAAGTGTAAGACATCCTTCAAAGATGTAGATTTTTTTTCCCCATCAGTAATAATTCATCCAGATGAAGATCTCTTTCAAGTCCTCTGCAGCTATTTCATGGCTTCTCAGCTACAAAAACAAGCAGCATATCAAAACCAGCACTTATTTTGAAAATTGACAGTTAGAAAAACTGATGAAAGATAATGTAGTAGCAGCAATGAATCAGATTAATATGGACAAGATGGGGAACATTCCACCTACGCAGGGAGCAGGGCCTGGTATCAGAGGGCTCTTTCATCTGTGATAACAAGACCCAGTGGCTGAGAGCCAAACCTTCAAACTGGAAATGAGATGCAACTTTTTATCAGGAACACAACCATTTGAACCATTTACTAATAGACATGGCAGATATGCCTTCCTCCACAGCCCTCAGACCACAGTGATTCTCACCCCAAATGAGAATCAAGTGAGTTTGCAATGAACTGAAAGTTATCTGGGTGATTAAAACACTTCCTGGGTAAAATCCAGCCCTGAGTTATGGAGATGATCAAATTGATAATGGCCTTAAAATTTAATTTCTCCATAACTGAGGAAGCAGCTAAAGTATATTTGTGCTTTTGGAAGTCAGACTTTAGTCTATTTTTTGTGAATTTTAAGAGCCTGAATATTGTAGAAAACCTACACTGTTCTGGAGTTAAGAGATTTTTCATAAAAAGCATTTGAATTTTAATATTCTGGACAGACGATATTTCTTCTCAGGAAACACAGTTTTTAAAGTATATCTTTGTGTCAGACAGAACTTCCATCTTTTTTTCTGTGCAAAAAATTTCTTTCTCTACTCTCAAGTTTGTTTATTAACAACAAATCCTGAAGCTTTGGATACTTGCCCAGGTATTCACAACAGACAATACTTTAAAACATTCTTTACCTAGGAAAAGAAATCAACCACCTCTTTGAGATGAACAACAAGAACTAAATCAACCTATATTTCTGTGGTGGTGGATAAATTACTGTATCTCAAACAAATAACTGTACCAAGTTCTATAATCTAGATTTGTAAAAGGCACTAAAAGACCTGGACTTAGCAATGAATAATAAACTAAAAACTTTTTTTACTCCAATTAATATTAAAACATGTCTTTTCTCCTGTTACATGACCAATTTATACTGATCATATCTTCTTAGGGGTCTTTCAAGGATGTCCTCTCATCATTAATGTTCAAATTTGTCCAACAGACTGTGCAGAACTGACTTTTTTATGGATGTTATTTGCTACTGGAAAAAACTTGCTAATTGGAAAACTGCTGCACATTATGTTCTTCGTAAACAGATTGATCAGGGAGGTGTCACCTAATGCTTTGCCACAGACTCTGCTGCAGATATAAGTATCAAAATGACTTCAATACCCAGGCACTGTATAATTTAATCACACTCAAAGGATTTCCATAATTGTACCCACAATCATTACTGCAAGATCAGCTTTCTGCTTCACAAGTTTCAATTAGGATCTGCAACACACCNGAAAAAAGAAAAAAAAAAGAGAGCGCTTCTATTCCTCTCATCTTCAAGAGGTTTTTAATACAAATATTAAGCAAGTGAGCGCTGCCACTTCTCACTTTCTAAGTAGTTCCCTTTATAATGTTCCTCTCTCCTGCACTTCATGTCATCCTTGTAATTTCTTGCATTTTGCTAAAGGCACAAGGAGAACAGAATTTTACTGGAGATTGCTGGTGAAATATGGAGCCATTCACTGCTAAGCTACACATAAAAAAATATCTTGCCTAGGTTGCTCATGGAGGAGAGATGTATCTCCTGTCTGCTGGCTGTTCAGAAAATTGTATGAAAACCACGCTTAGCTTCAGTCTGCTTCCTACTGGGTCAGGGGGGAATTAACTGACTGAGAGACATAGGCAAATTAAAGACATTTTCAGAAGCAAATGGCCAAATATCTCAAAATAAAATTGCTTTCTGAATAGTGACATTTGATCAAAGTGCTAAAATTTTGATATCTCAGTCTGAAAAACGTGGGTTAAAAAATCTCAGTTGTTGTGATATCTCGGCAAGTCTTGGAAAAATGGAAATAGAAAGGAGTATTTAATTCTTCATGTTCAAGAGACAAAAAAAAATTACAGAGGTTTTTAAAATACTTAAAACATGCTTAAATCTAGATTCCCAATTATCAAGTATTTCTTTGAGACTTAACCAATTCAAACTCCAAATTAAAGTGAAGTGATTATTATTTTATTCTTATGATGATTTTGTCAGTTATGGGCTTGAATATAAATTTAAAAGAATGAAACAAGAAAATGAACAAGGTCCAGTATTAGCGCATTGAAAGAAAACATGATTTGTGGAAGGCACTTGAAAGAGAAGTTGATTCTTAGTTGCTACCTCAGATTTACTAAGATCATTTAGGTTTAATCCATCTGAGCTCCTTCTCTAGTGAAATGTCTCAGCCTGTGAATGAGAGTGGTTTATAAATGTTGTTCACCAGAAATCAGCAGGGCTTTAAACACATTATCCAAGAAGTGCTCAGTAACCAAACTGAGAAACTGCAGTCTGGACCACAAAGTGCATGGAAAGAAATCTGGACTGCTGGACCCAAAAGTTCATAGAATCTGGGATGATTTGGGTGTGAAAGAATCTTAAAGATCATCTGTTCCCAACACCCAGCCACAGGCAGGGATGGCAGCCACTGCACAAGGTGCAGCCCCATCCCAGCTCAGTCTGAGGGATCCTGCAGGGGCTGCAGTGGGGCCCTGTGCCAGCTCAGCTGGGCAAGAGTCTAAACAACCTGATCCAACTTTGCAGTTATCTCTGCTTTGAGCATTGGACTACAAATCCACCAGAGATCCTTCCTAACTTGAGTGCTTCAGGGAAGCGAAATACTGAAATACTGAAAATTCACAACCAGCAGCTGGTTAACTGACACTCTCTGCTCTTCTTGGTTCTTTCTACAGCCATTTTCATGGCTAACTTCAATGTGTTCTTCAAATTATCATTTTCCTGCTGTTGCTTTGTCTACAGCATAACCAGTTTTCCTGGATGCCTAAACCATCTTTCTTTGAATAATGAATTATACACCTTGAATGATAGATTTCAGGCTGTTGTCATGTCACACAGCTGTCTGGATATCACCAGGGAAGGAGCTCCCTTCTTAATGGGGCTGTAAGTTTTCCAGCCATTATTATTAGGCAACTTTTTCTGACAGGTGATTCCCCATCCATTTTCACAATATAAAACTTGGTCAATAAAAGTTACATGGGGATATATGACTTGACCTTTCCAGCAGGAATCCATCAAAAGATTTTTCTAGCTTTCAGATAAGCAATGCTCACAAATGGGAAAAGAGGACAATGCAGTCCAGCTGTAAGAAAAGTTGACAAGGGTTTAAGTTCTTGATCAAAGTCCTTGGAGACTGTTAGTAACTGGAATAGGTAATGGATCGTGGCTATATGCAGGAAAAAGATAATTTTTGCCATAATCCACCTTTGTAACCTATTCTCTGAGAGCTGTTTTAAATGAAGCTGGGTCTTTCTCTGATTCTGGACACTGTTGGGTAACAATCCTTCCAGCTCAGTGGGCAACTGCACTGAAGACCATGATGGTAAAGAGGCTTTTGCAGCAGACAATAGGACTGGGATGATGAGGTGGTGAAATGTCACACTGTGTCCTCCACAAGCATGGAAGTACCAGGAATAGAATGTCTGACTTGCCATGATTCTAAACTTAATTTTAAGGGTATCATAAAACTTCACCATTATATTCAGATTTAATACTTGCTCTGATGAAACATCATAAGATTTCATTTGTTGTTTTAAAAAGCAGTGTGAGTGATTTTACAAACAATGGTTGCTCCCTTGAAAATGTACAGGTTTTCCTCTCTGCTTTCCTGTAGAACACTTGAATAAGACAAGCTATAGGATAAATGTTGGAAGCCAACTATCTCATAAGTTTGGTCCTGGTGATTTGAAAGCAAAACCTTCTGCTTTGTTACTTCACTGTTATCTCCCTCTTTTGTTCTCTTTTGTTTTAATTTTTGCTGATATGTTCTGATTTTCAATCCCTTTTTTGGGGAGAATGTCAGCCAAAAAAGTCATCCATACAGCTTTGAAACAAGAATAATATGACTATCTGCAGTATTAAACTTCTTTGTATACGTTCATAAATGCAGGAAGAGGACAAAAAGGAACTATTTTGTCTTTGTTCTTTATTAATCCAGTCTTTGGGGTTAATAACAGTCTCAGACAAATATTTACAATTTTTTTAGAATTAAAATAATTTTTTAAAGTGCAATCATTTTAGAGAGTATTAGAAATATAAAGCCCCAATTAATCATCTGTGACAATATGATAAATTCTTTGCATTCATTTCCCAGTGTTTAAAATAGGAGATGTTAGACAGAGCTGCTAGCAGTTTAAGCACAGATACATTCTAGCAGCTACATTACTAAGAAAAATAAATCAGTTAGAATAGTTTGCTAACATGGAACCATTAGATAACATATTTTCTCTTTCATTTATGAACATATGGTGAAGGTTTCATCTTGTCTTGGCATAAGGACATTTCTGTAGAAGAAAAATGGGATTGACATTTTATTTTTACACAAGTGAAATTTTCTGGTAAGATAATTATTTATGAAATACGATATGTAAGTTGATGCATGATCTCTGGAAGAGGTTACTAAAGAAGGAATAAAATTGATGTTTTTAGCTGTAGTACATAAAACATACACTCAGGAGTGCTATAAAGAAAATTTTCTGGTTATCAGCATAGGACCTGATGTTGTGATAGCTGCTCTGCTGGGTGATATTGCTGGGATTTAACTTAGTACCTCTACAGAGAACATATCAGTTGCGATAGCTCTAAAGCTCTGTTACCAACAGCTCTCCTCCTGATGGAATGAGTAGAGAGGGAGGAATTTGTAATACACACTTTCTATAAATGTGACTATTATCTCTATGATATTATTCCTGTTGATATGGAAATCACATTAATGTTGATGAGAGACCACTGGGAATTATTGCCCTGCTACTCAGACTTAAATCTTGTCACAATCCTAAATCTGTTCAAACCTGGTTGAAAGCTGGCACAGCAAGATCTGACACAAAGATGTTGGATTGTCACCAGTGACTTCCCCCTTCCCATAACCATCTCTCTCCATGCTAGGGAGCAATATATCTCCATCTAGTCCAAACTTCTTCCTATCTCAGATATTGATTCACCACATTATTCCTACATGGAGGCAACAGCCTGGGACCAAAATATACCCTCTAGTATGAATAAATGAGGAGACAAGAATCCAGCACAATTTTATTAATTCCTCGAGTACATTTGCATTTAATTATTAAATAATCACTGTATTAAAACTTTCCCAATTTTCCCAACTGAATGACATTTAGTGTCCAGACATCCATGTGGACTGGATCATCATCACTGCTAGACAAAAAAGGCTGAAAACCCCAGTAGGATTATTTGGAATGTATATTCCTCATGTCTTCGATAACTAGAATAGATTTCTTTTCCAAATTTCTAGTATTCTTTAGAAATTGTAGGCTCTGGGACTGTTAGTATGATAATAATCATCTCATCAGGACTATGTTAGATGTTTCTTATTTTAACTGCTGCTGCCACATACAAGACTTGGAATGAATTATTTTGATGCAGAAAACCACTGCAGAATCCACTGATTCTTTCTCTACTAATATCCTTATATCTTTTAAATATCTTCTGTAGCTCCAATTCCTCTTCTGTGGGAATGACCTGCATTCCCTATATTTGCATGGATAAAATTTTTCATTTGCCTGAACTGAAAAAGCATCTTGATTGAATACATCAGGTCACCAGATCATCTTGGTCATTGTATTTGACTGCTCTACTTCATCATTTTTTCATCATTCCTCTACTCTTTGTGCCAATCACATACTTTATTGACAGTGTTGATTTATTGGCTACCAAATCATGGACGAAAATCTAGAGCAGTATCAGGTAGATTTTCCATGGTGATTTTTCCCACTAAGAAAACCTATAATGAAAATTCTCCATTACTAAAAACTTCTTACTTTCCTACTGTTATACCATTCATCAACTCGTCCTTTGTAATTCACAATGTAATCTTTTTAATTAGAATTCACAAGGTTCTAAATCCTTACAAAGGTTTAAGTCATTAATGTAATAATTAAAAATTACTTGAATTATTCAGGTACTTTTGGCATCTAAAAACTGTAATTTCCTCAGAACTATTTTGGGTTGTTTTTTTTTTTTTGAGCAACCATAAAGTACACTGACATTACTTAAATTTGAAGCTTTTAATCTTCAGTAATCTAATTCCATTATTTTCCTTTGGCCTAGAAAAATGCAAATAATTTTCATGAAATATCCCTCTCGAATACCTCCTACAGGTTGTTGTAACTGTTCTGAGCTTCTTCTGAGTTCTCATGATTTGTCAAAATGTTCATCACCAGTCTGGGCTGTGATGTGCAAGACATGTAGGTCTCACAAATTCCTCCTTGGTTATCCTCAGGAGGCGATGTGTGAACTGAAAGGTACTTCATCTTGATCTTGTGCAAGTACATTATTCTTGCCTGTTTATAATTATGGAACAGAAATATTTATTGACTGCTTCTGTTTTCTGTTCATGGTTGTTAATTGTATCATCTCCTTCTACAAATTACCCTGCATCATCTCTCATGACACATCTAATGTACCTCAGAAATGCCACTGTGAAGGAAGGCAAAATGTTCCTCTTACTTTTGAGTCTTCCAGCTGGAGAAATGAGATCGAGCTTAGAGCAGAAAAAAACCCAAAGCACTTCCAGCAAACCAAATGAGGACCTGCCTGCTTTGGTGTTGCTTACTCTGTCTGTTAATACATGTGATCCTCTTTGCTCTCCTGCTGTGCTTTTCTTTTTTCTTTGCAGAATATTTTCCTCTGAGATTCAGCCATTGAAGTGACATCATGAAAGCTTTCTTGGGATACATTGCATCTTTGCATTAAGACCTCTCAGTGGCCTTTGTCATATTTCAAGATTCTCTGTTCCCAAAAGCAAAGTTATCTTTAAAGGTTTCTTGCAAAAAGTTACTGAGGAAAAAGCTAATAAAAGTATTTGTCCAGATAAGCTGAAAATTCATAGATATTTCTTCTTCCATTTGTTTTTTTACAATAAATGTAACTCATGTATAAAATCTATTTTGTCTTAAACTCTATTAAACCTTTATAAAGATAGTTTTATCTAAACTGTAACAGAATAGAGCAGCAGTGATAAGACTGTTATTTCCTGTGTATCCATATATTAAAAAATATTGCTGAGCTCATGTAGATACAGAACTGGAGAGATCAAGTAATTTTCCTAAAGTCACATGTGAAAGCACATTTGAAAGGCAGGACATGAACTATAGGATTTCTCTCCCACAGCCCAGAATGTTTCCCACAAGGTCCTTGGGGGTTTTTGTTGTTTGATTTTTTGTTTGGTTGTGGTTGTTGTCATTTTGGGGTTGTTTGTTTTTGTTACAGATGCTGAGGTTCTTTCAAAACATTCATCCTTATGGACAGAAAATGCCATTTTTCATGAAAGAACTGGAAAGAAAAGAAGAGGGGGCAGGTCACAGGGGAAAAGTAATCTGCTGGATTTTTTGAACCCATCTGAAAACCAAGAAGAAAATTACACAGAAAAAAAACAAGTATTCAATTACCATTAGGAAAAAAAATACAATTTTAAAATCCAAATTTAAGTTGCAAGGATCAAGCTGAAGCACAGCTCTCCTCAAAGGTTCAACAGCTGTAATATTTATCTGGAGACTGTTCGTTTTCTTCTGAGAATGAACTGAGGACCAGCACCTGCAGAACTAGATTTTCTCCCTCTTCTCCTCTTTAATGTGACTATTTATTAAAAAAGAAACACACAAAAAATCTAACTAACTGATAGCAAAGTTGATGAGGGCTTTCTAATTGTTTATTTTGAAACTGTTTTTTCATGAAGCAAAAGGAGTGTGAAAGAGAGAGGGAATATTTTATGCTGGGGGAAAAATACAATGTTGATTCAATTTATTTCCATACGGAGGCAATGTTGGAAGGCTCCACTAAGTTGCCTGGCACTAGCTGGCAGAAAAAAATAAGTGAAAACACAGCTTTAAGAAGAGAGCTTTATTTACTGATGCCCATAAATGGAGCAGAGATGGAAGGTGTTCAAGATTGCTGAGTGGCTGATTGTCACAAGGGATTGTTTTTCACATCCTAGTGTTCCACACAGTGATGCACACACCCTGCCAGGACACTGCCAGCATCTTTTGAGGAGTCAGAACTCTGTAGAGGCACAAAGCATGCATTGCTAACACAATGTATAGTCATGAGTTTAGGTGCATCATTTATGTTAAATTGTTTTTCATACCCAAGGTGTTGTGTTTCTAAGCAAGTTTGCTACCTGACAAATTAAAGTTCACTCTCTAATGTATGATGACAGTGTTAAATTATTTCTTTAATAAGTTTTGCCCAGAAATGTCATTCCTGTTTTGATAGGCACTGATGGAACTTGATCTCAAGGTTTGAACAAATACTAAAAGAAAGGCTTAGAAACCAGCTGGTGGTAAAGACACATTTTGGAAATATCAGTAGAGCAAACTTATTGTCTGCTTCTCTCAGTAGCTGCAAATACAACTTAAAGTATTTCCAGTAAACTACTGACAATTTCAGGTATAAATTCTAAAGCATAGAGTCAATTTCTTGCTATATCTCTATGCTAGTTATATCAGCTGAAGTAATAATTAATCCATCCAAATTCATTATTTTCCCCCTAAATCTCTAGTTAATTATGGTACATATAGTACACACTCATCGATAACAATCACCCTTTATGTACAAACAACACAAAGATAACTGTGAATCTGCTCTTGGGTAAGAGTAAAGCCCATATTATCAGATCTCCTGAGAGCTTTGCGATCAGTTCAAGATGTGAATGCTCAAATCAAAATATCTTGCTGTGATTTAATGTTCTGAGATTAGGTGCTCCTTAGTTTATGAAAATTTCTTGGTTTCTATTTGATTACTCTGAAATTGAAACATATGAGTTAGTGGATGACTTCTTAGTGTCTAAACAATAAAGCCTTGAACAATTATGAATCTTAACAGCAGGATTTTAGTATCCACCGTAAACACCGTAAAATCTATTAAAAAATGACGGGTTTTTTATTTGCTCTCTTCTACTCATTATGCTTCTCTGTCAGGTTTGATTTTTCTCATCATACAAATGGAAAACAAGTTTTCCCTCACAGCCACTCCCTCAGAGCCACTTTGGTTTCTGACAGTGGACCTTTCTTTCTGACACAACACCAGTGACAACAGAAGTTGTGTTAGCCAAACTGTGATCTAATCTCTTTTTCAATTCTACCATTGTCCTCAGAATGTGATCTCAGTGACACCAGGATAAATGGTTGTCAGATTTTTTGTCCTGAGTAAGAGAGTAAGACTTGAAAATTCTGGTGTTGCAGAACTGGAGTTCAGGGTTTATTTTACCCAGCTGACCTTCATTATTCTGGCTGCAATTTTTCATTCACCATTTCCACATTCAAAATGGAGGGGATTTCATAACTATTATTATTAATAATATTAATATTATTGTTATTTCTTCCACGTTTTATCTTTTTGACAATTCTTGAACACGTGCATTTAAAGCACTTTATCTCCTCCCCTCCTCTCTCCCTTTTCTAAGCTCCAGCAATGAGGACTTACAGCCATTGCCCTTTGTCCTTTTTATATCTTGCTAAATACACAAACATACTGTTACACAATAAAGAATGTCCCCCTAAAAATAGATACTGTGAGGTTATCTGGTAAGGACACCTGTTAAAACTGCTGCTGGGCAATGGGCAGCAATCACTGTTATCACAATGACCATTGTTACCTATTGTGAATTTTTCTTTCACTATGAATCACCTCCACAGCTTTTCTTTTTCACTCCTCTTAAAAGTCCCTCTGGTGTGGTGATATCTTTCTAGGAATTAAATGCTTGGAACAGACAAGAAAACATTTCAAATGTATCATTTCAGGAGGGAGCAAAGCATAAAAATGTAGAGCATGCAGGACTATAACTAAGAGGAAATCTGACTTTGGGTACCATTGATGCGCTGCTGGGGGGAAACAGACCACAGTGGACACCCACACACCACATGCTGTCTACCATCCTTCACAAGGGCTTCCAGACACCTCCCACTATCCAAGGTATTTGTCTCAGGTTCCTTTCCACTCTTGATGCATTAATGCTGCCACTTTGTGGTTTAAACTTTTTCTCAGGAACTCCTCCAACCTGCTGTGATTTGTTCCTTGCTTGTCTTTGCTTCTTCCCTTTACGCAATCCCCTCAACTGCCACGTTCTTAAAATAAATCCAGCAGACAGAAACACAGTCACATGCTCAATGGAAAATCTTCTTCAAGATTCTGGAGGTTCAAAGAGGAGTTTTAGCACTTATGGAAATTCAACAAATATCCATTGTAAAGATGAGTTTTGAGTACTTCAGACCTGCAAGTTCCAGCACTGTTGCTGCACCATCTAGAAATGTGAAGATTTTCTCCTCATTTAATGGGTAGCAAAACAACATCAGCTCTATCTAGGTCAAAGACACACACACAAAAAATCATAGTATCATTAGAAATCAGGCTGCTTCACTAAAATATATATAAAAGCTCTCTGCAAGCAATCATGAGTAGTTCTGCCTCCAGAACTGGTATATCAAAATAATTCTAAATAGGCACAATGAAAATGTTAGAGAATATAAACAAAATTTTGTGTGTTTTTCTTGCTCAGGGGAAACATCACTGTTAATAATCATTTGAAATCTGATTGATATGAAAGTGGTTTAAAATAAAAGTCATTAATACCCTCAGTACATAGGCCAGGCTAAGGAAACCTCAGGGTAAGCAGAAATGCCTATAACTACCTTCTTTAAAATGTCTTTAAAAACACAGTAGTTTTTTGGCTAGGCAAATTTTGGTCTCATTAGTGACTGAGAAAAGTATCATCTGGAAACAAGAGCTAGAGACTGGGAATAACTCAACAGAAAGTCAGTTCCATGACCCTGAGATTACCTCAGTTGCTGAGAGCATGGTGACAACACCACCAGTAATGGATTCAATCCCATAGGGATGGTTCACTTATGAAGTGGACTTGATGATCATTGTGGGTCCCTTCCAACTCAGAGTATTCTGTGATAATGTTTAACCATGGTTAATTACTATTCATTTATTAAATCAACATTGGACAGACCATTGAAGGAAATAGGAGTTAAAATTATTTGATAATTTCGTAACTGAAGAGACCACAACAAACACTTTGACAGCTTAGGACCAGGTCAAGACAATTTTAACTGGTGATCAGTTACTATCAGGTCAGTTACAACCATGAACACTCCAGAGTCCCACCTAAAGCAGGGAGTGATGAATTCCAGCTGGATGCAGTACCTGACGTGCTGGTTTGTGTCACCTCTCTTTCCTGCTGTCCCCTTAACACAGACTCTCACCAAAGGTACAGACTCTGCAGTGACAAGAAAGAGGCCTTAGAAGAAGTTAAGTTGATCTGAATTATTATGAAACATCATAGGTAAGTCTGGATTCCTCATTTCAGGAAGTACAGGTGATGGCATTTTAACCTACAGTTTCTTAAGTTTCAATGAGATGCAAGCCTCATGATTCTCAAATCAATTCAGAAAATGGGATTTGAACATGTCTGAAGTTTTTTTCTCACCATTTTTATCCCAACAAATTTGATTTAGAGCTTGAAAAATACCGTATGCACCTTAATTTGCATGTGTCATTCTACTTTGCATTGCTGAGCAGTGACTGCAGTTTCTACTCAGAACTTTTGCATTTTATTCTTTGATTGCTCAGGTTGCTCACAAGAACAAAGACTGTCTTTTAAAAATCCAGTAAACATTAATGTAATATCTTCTACTTCACAGCAAATAAACTAATTAATTGCTGTTGATTATTTCCTCTCTAATGATTTCTAAGTATTGGGTACACACTTTGACACAAACTGGGGATCTGTTGCTGGCATCAAACAATTATGAACAAATAAAAAAATAATTAAAATTATACATAACATCGTAACCATAAAAGGAAACATAATAAAAATAACAAAAAATATACAGATAAAATATTTAATGTTATTTTATTTATCAAAATAAATACAAATGTTTATGTAGTTGCGATTCAACACTTATTCTTCCCATTCCAGGCTGACAAGAAGCTTACTCTGAATGTCATCCTGTTGATTAATTCCTTGGAAAAATGGTTCAACTGATAGGAAACCAGTGGCAGCACCAAAGGAAACTTGTCCCATGAACAGAAAATTTGATCAGATGCACAATGGGTCCTAAGACCTTGACAACAGATGGATTAGGACTGAAATCTGGTATCTAAGTAAGGATTTTAAAAGCAGCTTCAAATTTTACATGCTTCAGTTTTGATGTTTAATATGAGCTGCCTGGAAGTGGATTTATTTATTTATTGTAATATGGAATTTTCTGAAAATCGGGATCTTTTAGAAGGCAAAACTGTCTGCCAAACTTGTAATTGTTAAAGTTCTGAAAACTGTCTGCCTTCCATTACCAGTGTAAGTATATCTTACTGATTTTTAATCAGTCATTTTCGCACAGATCTTCGAGAAAAACATTCAGAAGGAAACCTCCCCTACGTCTTCACAAACTGAGTTGATATAAGGAGGTGGGAATTTATGACATTTTGGCACTTAAAGAAAGAAAACACATAGTTTTCCTCTCCTAGTCAGATGCTTGAGCACAACAAAACACACCAAAGGTTAAATTTGTCTCCAGAGAAAGGAAGAGAAGGAAAAGGTTCAAAAGCCAGAGAGGAAAGAGGAAAAGGAAAACGCATTTCTCATCTTAATGACATGAAAATGAATCACACGTTTTAAAATCCAGCAGTCCCTTTTTGATTCTTGGCTGCAGTTTGCTGGTAACACTTCTATCAGTCACATTCATTTGAAGCATGTGGCTACACGTATCAGAGTTACGAAGACACAGTTTCTGCATTTGCAATTTCCCGTCTTCAAAGTGCTTTTCATTTTTATGATAAATCTGGAGAAAAGCCTGTGATGTGTGAAAGATATTTCTCCCTTATTTTTTCTTTTTTTTTTCATCACTGTTATTTTCTCTAGTTTCTCCCTTAGCCAGGATGCTAATATTTATTTGCTTCAAGGACACCTTTCAAGCATAATGAAGCCAACTCCAGTATCACTTCCAGTTAAGCCTTAATTAAATGCAAATATCAACCATTATACTTCAGCAAAAGGGGAAAACTCATGTAAACATTGAAACACAAAAGCTTCAGTTATTCACTCTTAAACATGAATGGACCTGGACAATATATAATAGAACTCAAGTACTAAATTAGCATAATACTGAGTCACCCCTATTGACCTCCATTGGTTTCAAACACAATTCACCTTCGAGTACCCATTAGTCTAAAAAGATAATTGCAGGGAGAAGAAAAAAGACCATATGAAAAATATTATTTATGTGCTACAGACCCCTGAGGCAACCTAAAAAAAAAAACACCAAAAAGTAGAAGAGAAGTGTTGTTTAATGACACAAATATGCAAAATTCTAAATAGACAGTGTGGGAGAAAAACAGTGTTGGGTGCACACATTCATTTATACATATATAAATAAAAATGTAAATATAAAAACTTTTCTAAAGTACTATGGAAAAGCAGAAATGTCAGTTCAGGTATTTTAAAGTTTTTCCTCTTCATCCTATTTCCCACGTACATAAAGTGCCAGTACATGTGCTTGAAACACTGTTGTGGCAGACTGGCAAATAATTGACCATGTAATGACTTCATACCTGGACCTCATCCAGAATCTCAATGAAAAAGCCCTTGAAATGAAGACTTATTCAGGTCAGTGGTGCTTCACAGCAGTGTGTGAAGGCATTTCATCTGTGAAATAGTACTTTCAGATGACAAAATACAGAGTGATCTGAGTAGACTGCAGGTTTGGTTTGAAAACAGCAAATGAAATTTAATACAAGCATGAAGGATGCTTCATTGGAAAAAAAGAAAATCCAGCACTGAGTTTAAAAAAAAGCTTCAGCTACAAACCAGTATAATATCTGAAAGAATACTGCAAATCACACACATAATAAGGAGGAAAATTTTGTATGATTTTTTGAAAAGGTATATTGCTATGTGACTGGTTTTTAAAGATTCGACTACAAAATAAACATGGGGCATTTAACCTGTAAGAGTGTGACAAAGATTGAGATAATCTAGAGAAAATACCAAAGTGACTGGAAAACATTAAGAGATTCAGGAGCACATACTAAAAAACCCAGATTTATTTAATCTAGAAAAGATAAAACAAAGATATGATTCTAATCTTCCAGTAGTTATTTTTTGGTTTTATATTAACATCACAGAAGAACAATCAATTGTTCAGACAGCTCAATAGTGATCAAATAAGAAGTAATTGTCTTAATTTGCAGAAACAAAGATTTAGGTTACATACTAGGGAAAGCTTCCTAACTAAGTATAAGGAAGCACTACAACAAGTTCCTAGATGGGCTGCAGAATTGCTTTTCTCTGAGATTATAAATCAAGTATCTGTTAGAGGTGGTCTCACTACTTATTACTTCCCTTTTTTGGTGCAGAATGTGAGATTAGGAAGCAAATTAAAATCCATCCAGCTTTACTTTTGAAGATTTATGATACATGAGATCATGAGATCATCTTTTCTAAAGACAAGTATGAAAAATTGTTACACTTAATGGTTTTTTTTTTCATTAAACAGGCATTTACTGCTTACTGTTGAAGCAAAAACTTATTTACTTCTTATGGTCCAAGAATCATTATTCAAACTTCAGTGGGATTAGGCTTCCTTTCTGTTGGAGGTCACTTGTGCAAAGAAGTGACCTCTTGGCCAGCTCCCAGGAGCACAAATGCCAGACTCTGCTTGGTGTGTTAGAACATTAGGTAGATATCAAAATTAGCATGAACAGAGATTTTTCAAATCCCCTCAGAGACCAAACAGCCTGAGAGAAGACAGATACCACTGTAAATCAACAGGAAGCTACACACTGAGGCAGTATTTTTTCCTACCCATTAAGTTCCTTCTGTGAAGGAATCCTACCTTGTGTCATCCAGCAGTGATGCCTGAATATGTGGGAAGATATTGCAGGATATTACAACTCACAGAGATGAGAGAAGCAAGTGATTTCTGCTGCACTGGTTGGGAATCAGGTTACTGCTGCAATGATCTTGTTTTCCTTGAGTGAAAGATGGAGGCTGAAGAGGAGAATGGGATGCTGCATCCTAAATCAAGCCCTTGTCTCCAGCCCCTTTGCTCCATGTGTGCACCCTAGGCAGAGAATAGATGAGCACCTCAAGAGCCAAAGAATATAACCTTAAGACAGCAAGGTTTTAAAACATCAAAGACAGGAAAATACACAGCACAAACTTGGGAGAGGGGGGTAGCCTGGTTTGGGTACAGTTCCTATGAAAAAACCTCAGACTGGCAAGAATGATGAAGANAAAAAAAAAAAAAAAGCCAGCTATGTAATTTTAAAATACTCTCTGTCTGTTCTATATCTCTTCTGACAGCTCCTCTTCACTAATTGTTTGCTGTTACAGCCCAATATCAACATTTTACTGTGATGTGGCTAGGTCTGTGGCACAGGTGGGGGCTGAAAGTGAAGTGTCCTGAAATGGGATGGGTCCTGCTCATGGTAACCTCCCCAAATTCTGCTGGGGGCTTTTCCTGATCACCCTGGAGCACGAGGGACTCTCTAAGCCTTGGCAGCCAGGCCTGATCTCTAGGAGCAAAAGGGTGCTCTGAGACCTTTAATGTGTCTCTAAAAGGAGACAAATCAAGCATCAGATATTGGAGACCAGTGATGGACTGACCTGCCATTCCCATCTTCCAACATTTTGGTGACTGTTTCCCTGACCTGACCAAAACCCACTGGTGCAGCACTTCCCTGTCATTCACACAGGACAGCCTCATGCACAAACTGTCCTCCAGCACCTCACCAGTGCTATGGATCTCATTAAATGGAATTGTTCCTAGGGCAGTTGGGAGAGCACAGACAGACCATTATGTCAATCACTGCTCACTGCTCCTGCTCTGTGGGTGGCACTCAGTTTATAACTCCTGGCCAGGATTAGGAACTCAGGTACAATCACCTTTCAGTTTTTTATTTGTAGTCACTATTTCAGGATCTGGCTGTAACCAGCTGCTCTGCAGGACCTGTGAAATTCATGACCCACATCCTCAAAACTTCCCAGAACCCCACCCCATAACTATTAAGGAAGATTTCTGACCCAGGAATTCCACACGTTGTGCTACATACCCAGCATGAGCACAATCATTTCACAGTGTGCAATCACTGAGGGGAATTTTGGGAAGTACTGATGTGCAGAGAAATATCCATTCTTTTTTAACATCCACTTTGAATGCTGACAGCAACAATCAGCAGCGTTATTCATGTGCTGTGTCTTCTGAAGAATATATACAAATGGACCCAGAATAGAAAGTACACTGTCAGACTCCTCTATGGACAAGGTTTGTTAAATATGATGAGGACATAGAGTTGCTCTGTCCCTTCACCTCTCTTTATTCTGAATTTTGCACTCTGAGAAGAGAAATTATGTCATCTGTTAATAAAGATAATTCTGTCACTGAGGAATTGCCTTAAGGCACTAGGTCATGTTCTGCAGTATTACGTCTCTGGGGAAAAATACCAGTGTAAATGGATGTGGAAGAGGTGTTATATTTCACAGGAAGAGAAGGAAAAAAATTAAACCTGAGCAGAATATATGTGTTTTTCTTTTGGCTTTAGCTTCTAGAGTAGCATGAGTGAATTTTAGGCATTTTCAATTGATGGATCCAAACATATTGCAAGGCTATTGAAATTATAGAAGCCTGAAGTGAGCTATGGATCAGGGTCAATTTGGTAGCCAATACACCGAAACTGGAACAATTTGTCTTTGCTCTCATTAGAGGAATGTGTGAACTCAGAGATCCATAGGAGTGATGGCTCTTTCATGCTGTGTTAATTGCAAAACACCTAATAGTTCACCACTGGAAATGCATAACACATTGTAGGAGTGAATGTTTCTACGGAGGGGTTTTGCTTTTTCACTCACAATAAAAAATGAAGTCAGTGAGTGCAGGAGAAACAAAACCCCTCAGTGTCCGTGTGTTTGCATTCTTCAGAACTGCTCTTTATGTTTTCATGAAGACAACTGTTTTCAAGACACACCATTGCATTTTAATAGAAAAAAAAAGTCATATTTTATGTCAGTAGCAGAGAAAAGAAACAAGTATTTTTGTGCTTTGTAACTGATGCCCTCATATCAGTTTCAGGCCCTGTCCTAGGCTGTTCTCCAAGTCAAAACAAATCCCTGCCTTCCAGTCTCCCTGGGAATGAACATTTATTGGCCTTTCATAGCCAAGAAGGGCTGTGGAACTGAGCATATTTGGCCTTTCATAGTCAAGAATTTTCTACCAAGCTTGTCAGGATTTTTTCAGTAGTCAATGGAGATGGACACCCCTCTTGAAGGCAACTCATACCTGTGTAAGACAGATGACTAGAAGACAGAATATTAATTTATCTTTGGAGGCATTTCTCCCACTCTGTACTCTGTATAGAGAGCCAAGAGGATGGCTTTAATTTAGTCACCTGAATTTCAAGGAGATGAAGTTAGATTAGGTGAATCCCACATTTAATCTTTGTCAGGTTTTTCATTTCTGGCAGATAGTTCCATTATCTGTCAGATAATGGAGGTTGAATCTAGAGATGAAAGTTTTCTTTCAGTGGGACTTGTAGGAGTGAGCTTTTCACAATTATTTTAGCCAGAACTATTTTTCCTCTTTTGTTTATGTGTTCTAGAAAAAAAAAAATAGGTCTCACAATAGATGATCTACACTATTACCATGCATCTCTTTATTTCAGGCTTTTTCTTTTTAGCACAATACTCTTTAGTTTACTTCCATGAGCACATCCTTATTAGCCAAGAAGATATGGAGATATGGCTTAGACAATGAGCTATATATGATCTGACCCACAAAAACTATCTTTGACAACTGTTAAATAACTTCACTGTCCCTAGTCCTCAGTTTTAAGGAGAAACTTTCTGAGGGTACTCTTAGTCAAAAAAAGAGCTGTGGTTGGTAAAGATAAACAAGCCTAGGTTTTCCTGAAATTACAATGAGCATCTGTACTCAAGTTTAATGACAGAAAACAAGATTTTTGACAAAGTTTTAAACCACCTTGTCAAATTTCTTTGGTGTTACTTGGAAAACAAAAAAGCATTGTGGCATTTTGTTCCCTCACTGGAGTGCGTCACTGAGATCAAGGAAAATAGTTCCTTTCTGGTGAAGATATAACTTCTCATTCACCTTTTGTTGTTTCCAAATGATGGGTGTTGCTCTTCTGTTCCTCATTTTACTGTTGTGTTTGGAGTATATTGTTCACAGGATACGTCTTGTCAGTGTGAGTATGGAAAGAAAAGAGAATTTTGGAGGAAAAAAATCTCCTTTTCCAAAATTCCTCTTCTTCCAAAAACTAATCTGAGCAACAAAGCATTTGTTCTGGCAAAGTACTGATACCAGTCCTTTAATTTTCTCTGCATTTCTGTACTGAGAGAGAATAGATTAGTGATTGTGCTTAACCTTGTGCTGGGATTGGGGATTATGCAGATATTTTGACCCTTGTTCCTTAAGAGTCTAATTCCAAACAATATAGAATGAGATATATTCCTTCATTACTTTGCACATATATTACAATGTTGACTGTCTTCAGCTGATTTACATATACATGTGTAGATGCATATGTACACATATGTAAAACCTGCAAAATCACACCCAAAAGCAGGCAGGTTAGATGGCATTGCTCTTTCCTGGGCTACACCACAGAGCTAAACTTGTTGCTGTTGTTTTCGCTCTCTGGGATTTGGTGTGAGAGAGCCACTGTTTGTAAGGGTGAGAAACCAAATGTCCTCCTCATCCAACTTTATTTTTCTTGGGTTTCTCATTCCTTACCCTCACCCTTTCTGGCACAGCACAGCCCAGCTCTCCAGGCTATTTCCAGCTGGTGTGTTGTGTAATTACACAGCTGTAATTAAGCTTCAGGACTGAAATCCAAGTGGGTGTCAAGAAGGTCAGAAAGGTGAGGATGGGTTTGCATGGTTGAACTTTATCCTTCTTTCTCTCAAATACTGGGATAATCTCTTCCTTATAATAGAAGAATGAGAGGGAAAACTTCTCAAAAGCATGCAAACAGCTTTTGATTCCAGGTTTCTTCCAACCTGATAGTTTTACAGATGCCACAGGTAGAAGTGAAACCCACAACAGTGGAGTTGCAGGATTTTTATTTTAAACCTTGTGCAGACTTGTCTTACATGGCTCCTTCTTTCCAAGAGATTTTAAGTTATTCTGAACTTACCTGCTCATGCACAAATAAATGTGTGACAGAAGAAAGACTGAGGGTGGATTTGAATGACTAATGCTTTGGGAAGTGTGAACACTGCTCTGCTTCTCACAGACACTAGAAAGCTGGCACCCTGCAGTCTTCCTAACATGACTCACAGTGGAGTGTGAAAATGAAGGTTTTATACAGGTTCACCCATTAGAATCAAGGTGTTCAAGCAGTGAATTAGCTGCTGCACACACCAGTTCCTGATGGAACAGGCAGGCACAGGAGCTGACAGCCCTCCTCTAGCAGGTACCCTGACACACTGTTCAAGTAGCTGCTGAACCACAGAGGGTAAGTGCCTGCTCTCAGTGCAGCCAGAGGCAAACCTCACACTGGGAGTAATCCCGGACCTCTTGAAGTACATGAGAATAAAAAGGTGACAGCAAAACTGGAGAGGGTGAAACTCTGCTGCCAACTCAAGACTGTATCAAAAATCCATTTGGCCCTTTTGAGTGTGTTCAAAGACTTGCCAGGTCCAAGAAAAAGTCTTTTGTTTCCACAATCAGTCTAGCATTTACTTTGCCAATCAATAGTTCAAGGCATGGACTTTTCCCGGGCAATGTCTGTGGTCAGTGGCTAATTTTCTGTTGCTAATTACTGAGGTGAGCATCAAATTCAGCACAGATACCCAAGGTGGGACGTGAGATAACATTAACTACTGCAAAGGCAGGTTATTGGTGAGATAAGGCAAATAATTACTGCACTGTGAATTAACCTGGCAGGTGGGAACAGGAAACCTGTACTCATTAAGGAATTAGACTGGACTCAATAGACATCACTACATAAGAATTTGTAAAAAAGTTCATTACAGACAAACCTTCAATAATTAATAAAATATTCTGAAAAAATTAAAAAAATATTTTCATTTCATCTGGAGGTGAAATGAAGAAAAACATTTACTAGGTCTTCTAGAAGTCTCTCTCAGATTTGCATTATTTATCTATCTCATGCTGGGTGTTTTGGAGTAATTCAGAAAGGATGAGCTTTTGTCTCTATTCAGTCTCCAACTGCACCCTCCTGAGACCTCCCCAGACCACTCACACCTGCCTGTGTCTGCAGAAGGTCTCAGCAGTAGCTCTTTGTGTGATAATTCCTACTAGGATCCAACTGGATGGGGCAGTGAAGCAGTGATAAACAAGATTATTTCCACCATATGGCATCAGACACACTGCTCCTCTAAACCAAATTAAAGCACTGACTGTGAGACTCTTGCAGTCATAATTCCATCTCTGGAATGCTCCTGTGTTTGTGGACAGCTCAGCACTATGGCAGCTGGTGGAGCTGGCTGACTCCACCATGCTCTCTCTGCTGTCAGTGCAGACTGTCCTTGCAAAGCGTTCAGATATCTGTCTCCAACCTAAAAGTTTTGTTGGCAAGAGGGATGCACAAGAAAACTGAATAATTAATAAGAAAAGCATCCAGAAATATGCTGGCTGGATATCATAAATGGGTCTCCTAATTCTTATTGGTCCATTTCTCCTCTGCAAAAAAAATCTCTTTAGAGCAAACTCTGACTCCCATGAGGGATCATTAACCCATCCTCCTGGGGACTGTGTGTTGTGGGAGCTGATGGTCAGCTATGCAGTCAGCTGAAAGTAAAGAAGAATAAAGAAGGGTACCTTCATTTAGACACCGTGAATCCCAACTGCCTTAAAGAATTTTTGCATTCAAAATATTTGGAGGTGATGGGGAATTTTTTCTGGAGGTGATATCAAAGTTACTTATCTAGAGTAGACATGTAATGGAAAAAATATATCTCAAAAAGTCAGTTTTGCAAGGAGAAAAAGCTGTGCTGGGGACTTTCTGGGCTGAACGACAATGTGTCATCACCAAAGGTAGTCTTAAGCTGTCCAAGTGTTTGACATGAAAAAAAACATTCTAACACCTGCTCAGAATAACATGAATCTAATACACGAGATGCTAAGTTAGTCTAAAAAAATTAGTCTGCTAAAAAGCTGCTGAATTCTACTGGAGTACAGGTGGTATTCTAGTCCAAGGATAGATTCACAAGCATTTGATAAAAAATGTTGGTAGAGATAAATAGGAGAGTCAAAAGACTTCCACCACCATAGCAAACCTCAGCTTCTTAGGCACTGGGAGAGAGCCAGAGCCACTTAACAAAGGTACTGCTCCAATATTCAAGCACTCATAATTTTGAAAAACAAGTGTATGGCCTCCTATTCAACCAGAAAGCCTCTAGAGGAATTAGGAAGGAACTGGAAGCTGTGTGAGATGCACAGGGAGAATGTTAAGGGCACAGATGCCAAACAAATCAGTCTTCACCTTCCTGCTGTATTGAGGGTGGCCCATTCCTCCCCTTCAGGTGTGCAGTGATCCAGTGTCCAGGGTCCTGTGTGTGCTGGGATGAAGGGGAAACACTGAACATTTTTCAATAGTGCTGTTAATATGAGCAGTTGGATCATGCAAGTTTTTTATACCAGAAGTATTAGACATATTGCAGAGCAGGAAAAGGAATAAATTATAACTTTTCTGAAGTTTCTGAGACGTGAAATCATGCATTATGAATTCTCCATAGATACATTGCTACTAGCCATCTTCTGGTTTATTTCTAGCTGCAACACTTAGTTTCTGTGAGAAATGAATGAATATGTTAGCCAAAAATTTCCAAAGCAATGAGTCAGTTAAGGCTGGCAAAGGAGAGAGGATGGGGAGCAATAGCTCCTTCCCCATTAGAATCACCTAGCTCAGAGTGCCCACCCCAAGCTGCAGGATTGGTTAGAAAGGCCAGCACACACATTGCTCTCCACCTTCCTCTCCTCCTGATCTATGGTCCAGACACATCCATCTGACAGTTTTCCATTTTTAAGTTCCCTAGTCAATTAATTGGCACATTCCTTTAGACCTCTCAGCTCTGGCATGCAAAGATGACAGTTATTTTTAGAAACCTGAACTGCTGTTTTTCACGAGTAGAAAATTCACATTTTAAGGGAAACTGTCACAGTTGTTTTGTCTTCAAAGGAAATGCACCACCAAGGAGCTAAAGGCTAAGTTTTTGCAGTTTTGTGTTTGCATTGCATGGGTTAGCTGCAGAGTGATTGTAGGCTGTGACATTTGATAGGGAATTGGTAGGCATATTCCAAATAAGATGAGGGATCAGGACACTTCCTTATCAGCCTGGCAGAGAGGCCTTTCCTGGTGATATGTGCAGAATTATCAGGCATGTCCATATTTCTTTATCTCCTTCCTCTCTGATTTTGAGTTCCATCTCAGGGAAAATAATTAACATTTACCAAAGATGTCTTTTAGCGATTTACTTCCTAGGATTAAGGAGATTTACTAGCCCAAAACCTCTGATGTACTCAGACACCAACTGTGCATAAAAAGAGTTATTCATTCCCCAAGTTTGTCAGTCTGGCACCTTTCACCAGTGCTACATGCACAGAGAAGAGGAATGTGGAATTACACAAGACAAAGGGCCAAATAGAAATTGACCTTTCTTTCTCAAAATATTGTCTTTTTAAGCATTACACCTGTTAGTATTCCTAGCTTCATGAATGGGATAAAGGCAATGGATGAGGCTTTTGAAAGCTGTAACAAGGAGTGAAAAATGTGGGTCACTTATTGCTTTTCCAAGATTGTATCTAACTATAACTCCAGTGGAGAAAATGAACTCCTGACTGAATCATCCCAAACAGAACTAGAATAAAACTGGATGCAGCCTGATCTCTGCAGCTTCCCACTGTATCTGCAGCTCTGCTTCCAAACTGGATGCTGGGTACAGCCCTGAAGGAAGCCTACAGGTATTCCTCAAATTATAAGACAGATAGAAAGGATTCATGGAGGGTTCTTCCCACAGCTTCTGCTGAGAATCATTTACTCAAGGCAAATTTTCCTCTAAATATGTTTAAATTATGTTTCATTTAAGTTAGTTCTGCAACATCAACAGAGCAATGTAGGACAGAGTTGGGGTTTGTGGCTCCCACTTTAACAGCATGGCATGGCAAGAGCTAAAAAGTGTTTCATCTCACACCTAGTCCTGTCAAAAGTTCCCTGCTGATGGGAGGAGGTGTTGCAGGGGAGGTTTGGCCCTGACTGAGAGCACCTGATCTGGAAATCAGCAGGCAGCTACAAAACATGGAATCTGCATGGGGTTTTTTACGTTAATTTTCTCTCAGGCAAGTAATTACAATTTTAGAAGCACCCAGTTTTGTACCTATATGTCATAAAGCCGTGCAGTGTGAAGATACCTGAGCAAGTGCTGAACAAACAAGCTGTATTGTGGAGCTCCACTGTGACTAATTAACATCTAGAAGTTGCTATATTAGTCCGGGCAAACTGCCATGCAAACCTCCTGTACTGATTTTTGCATCCAAGCAAATTACATTAGAGCTACCTAAGGCAGCTGGAATGCAATACACTTTCAGAGATGGAGCAGCCCTACTCCCACAAATTATTAGAGATGCAAGGCTCCCAAAGGCCTAAGTCACCCCTGAATTCTATTTTAAAGCAGGAATAAGATTAAAGGAGCAAGGAACTTCAGGAAATTGGTCTCTACACGTCTTTATTTACTAAATTCTCACTGTATTATCCATTATAATTCTTTTAACATCTTGTCTGATTTAGATAAATATTACTTGTGCTTAAGTAGTATTTAAAAAAAAAAAAGAACCCGTAAGAAATGCAGAGAGAGGTGATTCCTTCATTTCAAAGGTTACTTGTATCATTAGTAACTGATTAATATTTTTATCTAACATTCCTTCCAGGAATGAACACGGTTTTAGACACACTCCTGAGCCAAGGTCCTACTATACTATCCTAGTTTTCTGACATTGTTTTTAAATTATTTCTCCTAACTTGTAGCTTCTAAAGTAACAAATAAATTACCCCTTGTAATGGACTGAAGGTGATATTAATCGGTTTTGAAACTTTAGCAATTGCAGGTTTCATGAGCACTCCTGAAGAAATGTTTATCCTTAAAATAGCTGAGACAATGCAAGTTCTTCAAAGGATCCTTGTGTGGGAGTATATTGAGAAGAATTGTTCATTGAAGCTTACAAATATGATGAGCTGTTTTAATAAAACAGGAGAAACAAGAACTACTAATGGAGGTGAAGGGATCTGCCTGTCTCCTCTCTGCCAAGATATTGCCAACCAAAATTAACAACTCCTATTTCAAATCCCAGTGTTTCAATGAAAGGATTAATCAATACCCCTGCACAACTGTGTGAGATGTCTTAATCTGCAGGACTGATCAGAGCCTGGCAGCAATTCCCAGCATCCACTCAGGACACGAGGACAGCAAGCAAAGGTGCTGCAGGTAACCAGCTGCTGCTTTCTGAGAAATGAAGCTGCAGCTGCTGGGAGCTGTTCCAAACCCTTCACTTAATTTGATAAAAGCTTTCCAGCATTATTGCTATCACTTACAGTTTCTATTACTATAATGTTGCTTTCAAGGGCCTGACTTAAATGTCCCAGTATTTTTCAAAGATAAGTGATGGATATATTTATTCATTTATTTGATAAATAAATATTCTGTTTGCTGGGGCTGACATATGTTGCTCTGTACATAATAAATTAGAAAAAGACACAGCAGATATCAGTGGCATCTAGGCAAGACACATTTTAAACATCTTTTTCATACTCAGGAGGGGAGAGAAAAAAGTTTTTGAGTGTGATTCATCTTTTCTACTATAAATCTGTCTTAGAATGGGTTGAATCCTATTCCCAGCATAAACAGCCTACCTATCTTGGGTAGCATGGCTATTTTTCTGCTTCAGACTTTCCAGCACAGTAAGTTATTGAAACCACCACAATGCCTTTAAAACCAGTGTTAGGGCTGTTTTCTAAGTCATTCAGGTAGGAAACATAGTCATGGACCCTGATTTCAGCATGATAAGTGCTGTATAGATGCTTACAAGCACACAGTATAAAATGAAGGGCAGGAATCAGTAGATGGACAAGAGAATGCAGAGTAGCAAGGGATCCTGTTAATTAATGATGAAATTTTAACAGAGCACACAAAAAGTGTGACTACAGCCAGCCTATGTGTGCCTCATGACAGAATGTTGTTTTAAGAAGGATCAGAAAGTGGCATGGCAGATGTTCAAATACTGTTTCTAAAATACACCCAAGCACTCTTCCAAGCATGAAGGGGTTCAGTCTACCCACCCTGCTCACTCAGGTCTCTGAGAGCACCAGTGTGAGAGGAGGAACCCCACTGACTTTTCCTGGAATGTGTCCCTTGGAAGGAGATTTCATCCAGGATGCAGCTGTACTGTACAAGGGGGAGGTGTCCAGGCTGCCCAGCACACCTGGGAGTGGGAGCTGTGCCCATCCTCTGGGGGCTCACATTAGCTCAAGGTAAGGACACAAAAGGTCCAAGGACATTTTGCTTTTCCTCATAGTTTTTTGTGCTTTTTAAAGCAATATTTGCAACAATAGCATCACATCAGTTTGAAAAAGTAGACAAGCTTCACAATCTTTTTGTGCCCCACAGCAGATCTCATTTTTCAATTAGATCAGTCTAATAAAACTCTCTAAACATTATTTCTTTGGCATCTATAGTCTAGATTAGTTACAGCATCACTGGTATTACTTAATGTTAGGTATTACAAAACTGCTGTTCATAAAAGATGTTTATGAGCCCTGAAACAAATCATCTGAGCATTTTTAAGGAAATATTTTATTTTTCTATTTACTCCAAATAGCAGATTGATACAGAAGTTGATCTATATTATTTCACTTCTGATAAATAAAGTATTATTTGTGCTTTAAATTACCTTATTTGTCATTTAATACTGGTATTTTCCAAACATTTTATTTTACAGCTCATGTAAGCAGTAAAAGAAACACCAATGCCTGCTTTTTCCTATATTTGCTTGACTTAAAGAATAGTAGGGGACCTGCAATTTTTTCAAGATATAATATTTTCACTACTGCTATTTGTTACCATTTCTAATTAATTTCTCCCAAGGTTTATAATTTGGGAGAGTTATGGGGGATTTGGGGTTTTGTTTGCTTTAAGAGACTTGCTTGCAAGGTATAATTTTCTTTACCTTTAAACTGCAGTTGCAACTAAATCTCCAAGATGACACCGATTTATTTATCTTAGGTAACAAGAAACATTAAGAGGATGCCTAACAGCAGCAGGACACAGTTGAAGTAGAGTATCATGATAAATATCTGGCTGAGCAGCAAATCTAGTGCTGTGCTTCCTCTTGGCAAGCAATTTAGAGAAACTGATGCCTACCCTGAAAGATCCTGGTCCAAGGTTTTAGATGGTGTAAGGGAACATTTTCACAAAGTTCAGTGGAGTGGGTAAGACTGTCCAACAAGCTGGCATTTTAACATTGGATATGCTTTCTATCCTTAGGTTTCATGTGCTAAGTGGTCATTTCCTGGTAGCACCTCACTAAATGTCATAGTCTGGAGTATTTTGCTGGAGATGTGCCTCAGCTGCAGTGTTCCTTCCTGGGGCACAGACTGCTGTGCAACAGAGAGGGAGTTCTGTAACAGGGAATGCAGCCCTCACCTGCAGCCAGATGAATCAACACAGCCCCATTCCTGCTGCCTGGGATTGAATAGGAGTTTACAGATTCATGGGCATCGTAATCATGGCTTAAATGTTTGTGAATAACAGCATTCCCTTCCTACCAGAAGGCAAACTGAATGCAGAGGGAAAGCAGGCTCTTTTTTCTGTAATCCACAGAAATCTATAATAAGATTTAATGTTTAAAACAACAGTTTTCCAGCTCTTATATAATGGGAAAAATGCACGTAATTTCTGTGAATAGGAGTTCTGCTTGTAAAAGACTCTCTTATTAAGCACCTGGTTATCACCACAATATCACTTTCCATAGCTGGTGATTTGTGTTTTCATACGATACACCAAACCTAAATGCAGCTTTTAGGGCTGAATGTGAAATTACAGCCATTTTGAATATGTTTTGAATTACCCTGGATAATTGTTAGGTCAGTATGAAGGATTCTAATGCCCAAAAACCTAAATCAAGCCAAATTTTCTTCTACTGTGACTTCTCTGAGTTCTACTGCAAAGAACTCCCCAAAGTGTCACATTGTTGGTAATATTAGAAAATAAATTGTTTCTGAACTGAAAAGGTTTTCAGCAGGCATTGGATTAGGCACCAGTTGAAACTCCAGCAGTTAATAAAGCATGACTGTAAATGATTACTTCAACTTTATCTTTCAAAAAAATCAAAGTCAAAATGCAGTTTCTTCCAAACAAATAAAGAAAGTATTTATAGCAAAATATACTCCCTAATGAATAAAATGTACAGTCAGCCACAACCCCAAACACGTGCCAGACTCCATTCATTTTTTTCAAGAAAATCCATGGTTTGCTTATAAACACACTGAAGCAAAATATTTAGGTTATCACTTGAAAGGGTCTCTCTGCTGAGATTAGGCCAGGAAAGTTTAAAGCCTAGAGGTTGTTCTACAAATATCTGTGTATGTGTCTATAAATATTCCAGCATTTCCTGTAATTAGCAATGCTTGATACTCCCTCTTTCTTTTATTAGTGTCTCATAACTTTGCTAAACATCTTGATTAAGGGTTTTCTCCCTGCTAGGGCTATCCAGGCACAGTCTGAACTAATTTGTTTGAATCAACACAGTCAAGCCTCTACTGAGAATACTGTTGTTCAATACGAGGAAAAAAATGAAAAACATTTTTTTTGTTGTTGTTTTTTAGAAAAATTAGATAGTTCTAGAATATTTTGTGAAGAGTTCTGAAATTTGTTCTCTTCTCCACAGTGCATATAAGAAAATCTACAAGGAGATGAGCAAATTGCAAGTCTTTGGGAAAAAAACCAACAGTTCATGGGTGCTTAAGAGAGATTATTCTGAGCCTAGCAAATGAAATTAGCAGTAGCACTCTCTCCTGAGCATACTTCAGTTCCAGCAAAGATAATTTGTGCTTGAGTGTCCCATCCATCATTTCCCACACAGCAAACAATTATGACCTGAACACTTCCTATCTCTTTGGCCAATCAGTTTTATCTTCACTCTTCCTTGAGATTTCCCTCTGTTTTTATATTCTTACATATCTGAACCCAGCTGAAGGCTGTTATTGGACCATAGACCCATCCAGCACTGATCTACCACACCTCCTTCCCATTTCTGGTCTTTTGGGCCAACTTTTTTTCCTGAACACCTGCTATGATTGTCTTTTCCCCTACTACCCTAAGATCTTTCTATTTTGTACTTTTTTGTTAAGTCTTATTCCACTTTATCTGCAGCCCTAAACCATTTTGTCTCTACATATTCCAGATTCCAGATTTTCATGCTACCTCCCATGTAGACCAACAAATGTACTTGCAACAATTTTCTAAACTGTCTCACTGCCTTAACCTCCAACCCTCCGTGGTAATTTGTCCCTTTTACACAATCTCCCAGTCCCAGCATCCACTTAGAGACAATCTGTTCCAGTCTCTCCTCCACATGCCCAGACACACCAGAATTTTTGACCTAATATGTGCATCTGGATTTTGTTTTGTTCTGTTTGTAATTTTCTTCCTTTATTCTGCCTGAGTCCAAAAGGGATTATTGATGATGTGGAGGACTTCAGCTTTCTGACTAACATTTAGCAAGGCTGTAGGCAACTGCTCCTATCAGCAGAGATGATGGTGAATTTAACACCAGATGGTGTCACCAGGCCCACCTCGCTCACAGAACTGTGCGGGTGTACGTGGAAACCCACACGCATGCACACATGCAAACAAACACCCTGCTGTGTACATGCAAATGTTTTCCTCACAGTCCTTGCAGCAAAACAAGCTTTATCTGTCTAGAAGGATGCAGCTGCCACTTGCCCTGGATTTGTTGATACACCAGAGCTCTTTGGCATTGCTCCACGGATGCAGAGGATCACCAATGCTGGCTATGCCACTTCACAGCTGCTTTCCCTCATCTGAGATGCACCACGCAGAAAGCTCATACCAGTAGATCTAGATCTGGTCTTATCTTTATTTTCAGGCACTTGCAGTCCTGATCACTCTGTCCTTTCCCTGGTTATCCTTATGTAAATGGTCTTTAAATTTTAGATGATGAAACAGATTTGCACTGCGATTCTTCGCTTTAAAAAGTGAAACTCATCCAAGAAAAGTTTCCTTGGAACATGCCCAGGTGAAATCATCCTACCCTAAAAAATATTATGAAACATTTTCAGATCAGTAATTTGTTATTAAGAAAAGGCCTTTTCTTCTGAAAACTTGTAGGAGGAATTAACAGCAAATTCAGAAGAGCTGGGTATGAAAACCAAGACGCAGTACAGTATTAAGAAGGTTTGGGGACTGAGTGATGGCCCTCAGGTCGATTTACACCTACTTTATAAAAATGTGGGATATATAATAGAAATCTAAATGGAATCTGTACAGATATTTACTTTGATACTGAGAGTTTCCTGTTGAACCTGGTGTCTACCAGGATTTCCAGGTCCTTTTCTGCCAGGCTTCTTTCCACTGAAGAGGCCACCACCATACACTGGTGCATGGGTGCAGAACTTCACAATTCCCTTTGTTGAACCTCATGACATCCCTGTTGACCCAGTTCTCCAACCTTGAGGTCATTCTGTATGGTAGCACAACCCTCTAATGTTACAGCCACTCCTGCCAGTTTGGTGTCACCAGCAAACTCGCTTATGTTACACTCTGCTCCATCATCCAGAGGTTTAACAGGACTGGACCCAGTACTGGTCCCTGAGGAACATTTCTAGCCACTGTCTCCAGCTAGATTTATGGATCACCACTGCCCAGACCCATAAATTCAGCCAGTTTTTAATCCACCTCACTGTCTTCTCACCCAGTCTGAACATCAAAAACTTCTCTGGGAGGGTCTAATGGGAGAGATCATCCCAGGTCTCACTGAAGTCCAGGCAGACAATACCCTCTGCCTTCCTCTCATCCACTCACTTCATCACAGATGTGTATCAGGTTGGTCAAGCATGACTTCCACTTGGTGATGTCATGCTGACTACTCCCAATGATTTTGTCTTCTTCACTGTACCTGGAAATTAATTCCAGGATTAGCTGTGGTCTTAGAATCTAAATTCAGCATAGATTTCAGGAAAATAAAAGCTGTGCAAATTAAGTTTGAGCAAAAGCATAACAGTGAACAGTTCTGTCCACATTCCCATTAATTCATAACAATTTAGAGACATGTTGTGGAATTCAAGCAGTCATCCAATTCAAATATCTACAGGAAAAGGCAATTCCAAAAATTCCTGCAGGTAAAAATATGGGATTTTTAGAACCAATTAGCACTAAGCATCAATCACAAAGGTAGCTGAAAGGGGATAGGCAAACTTAGTGTTTACTAAGTCTTTTCATCCCACATTGCATATATTCCAACTCTTCTCTTTTCCATTGGAATAAGTGCTGTGGAAACATAATGAAAGACATCAGGCAGCTTCATAAAGGTGGCTGCAACTTAATAAGCTGCAGTCCAATTTTACCATATAACCTTGGGTGTTTGAATAGGTTTTTTTGTACTCATTCATCTTCAGAAACTTTGCCCAAAACATTCTGTTGTAAGGAGGAAACCTCTAGAGCTGAATATGACAGCCTTCCTAGGGCTTGTGACTTCTAAACAGCCAGCTTTGTTAGAACATCCAAGTGGATTATGCCATTTAGTTGTGGCTTGAAGCCATGAGACAGGCTCCCAGGATCTGGGAATATGGAGCAGTCAGCAAAAAAGGCACTCCAGGTTTCAGTGGGTTTGCAGCAACTGAGGCTTTCTGCAGTTCAATCTAAAAGCCCAGCTCCATTCAAGTATCTTAAGGGCTTCCAGCATCCGTGAAGGCCTTTTTAAGAGCTGTGAGCTTCAGTAGTCTTTGTGGACACTGTGAGAAATTTTATGTATTTGATCATTTTACAACTCTTACTGCAGCTCTGGAACTGACAAAAACATCCAGCAGACAGCTTTCAGGCTTTGTCCCAACCTTTATCAGCCTAAGTCCTAAACAAGAAAAAAAATAAGGAAAGGAGGAAAAAAGTTACTTGTGAAGGAGAAATTCCCTGGCTGCAGCATTCACTGGGCTCTGGAACCCTATGGAGGTGGCCTTTAACCCAGCAGCCTGGAAAGAGACAATGGAGATTGGAGAGACACCTCAAAACAAACTCCAGTTCTTTGTGAATAGACCTTGATCCCCAAAGTAATCTTTGGGATAAGGCTTCTGTTGAGATCTGCTTTAGCTACCTGGGTTAAAGGCTTCTCCCAGCTTTTTAACTCCATCTCAGTCATCTCTTAGTGGTCCCATTTGCAGCCAACAACCTTGAGAAGGAGGAGTTCAGACATCCCTTTCCTGATGGTATTAAAAATTCCTCACACATGACAGCTGTAAGTTACTCTCTCTCAGCAAATGGGGGCATTTGAACCTAAACAGATTTTCTGCCTTATCTGAATACAATCAAATTATTGGGAAACCAGAAACATTCTTTTCTTGAATGAAACCAGAAAATTCTTTTCATTCTAGATGTGGGTATGTGAGAACTGCTGCTGCACTGGGCTGGGTTAGAGGCCTGTGCTCTGCCTGCTTCCCCAGGTGATGTGCAGCCAGGAGCTTCAGGGATCTTCCCACCACTGTCAGTGCTTCATATCCTGAATACTAGAAATATACAGACTTGACAGGCTCTTGCAGTAGGAACTTATCAATGTCTTCAATCATCCACTGATTTAAGAACATGGACTCTTAAGATTAATATCTTTGTCATATGTATCACAGCATTGGCTAGTTTTACATCTAGGCACATGTGACATTTTGGAAATTAACTCATGGATGGGTCTAAATCTTGCTGGAAGTCTTTGGGGTTTGTTTTCCCAAATGCCTCAGTCATATTTAAATATACTCCAGACTTCTAAATCGCGTTGGCATGTCTCAAAATTTTGCTGAGAAGATCTGTGAAATATATGATGTGTATTCAAAAGTGGCAGTGTGAAAGTTTGCTGAAGCTATAAATCTGTCCAAGTTTCAGAAGCTAAGAACATTGTTATTGACTAGCTAGGCAGAATAAGATTTAAATGCCAACTTCCCTCCAAAAAAAACCCAAGACACCTTCAAATCCAGCTATTTACAATTAATGCCACATAAGTTCTGTTAAGAATAAAGCTGGAAAGAAGACAAATCCTATATATAGGTCACTGTTTGCTTGCAGCTGTTTTCAAAATGGGAATGCTGGTTTTCACACGTAGCATTAAACGTGAACAAATATATTGATCACAGGACTGCAGCATACCCAGAAGAATATGCTGATTTCCCCTGTGGAGAGGAGTTAGCCAGTACTGCAGAATTCCTCCTCTTAGCCTAAAGACATGACAAATCTTTTTGGCAGCAATACTGTTAACCATCAAATGAATCCATTGCTCAAGGAGATTACTTGGATTCAGAGAAGTCCCAGAAGGAGTCATGCAGCTTGAAGGCAGATGCTTGCAGCTTCACAGCCCAAAGAGAAAAGCTGATATTGGTCAGTCCTCACAAACAGGGTGTACAGTGTTTATTTATAGAACAGCCAGATATTTCTGTGTCCTCACTCTTAAAACTAAAGACAGATTCAGCCCATGCAGGCACACATGTTCTAAGAAAACTCATGGTACATGGAGAATTGAGCACAGTTATCTTAGCAGAGATCTCAGAAGGTCATAAATACAAACCAGGGTTCATAAAATAGAATTGAAATCCTCCAACCTGTACTAGCATTTCGTTTTCCACTATCATTATAATCATTTTCTTGGCTGAGCATTTTACTTTTTGTTTTGCACCCTGGGATTTTCATTTTCTAACCCCACCCCTTTCATTCTCCTTCCCTGGTGTGTAATGCTCTACATTCAATCTGGTTTGGTTCGTTTTAACTACATGGGAAGTCTGTAGAATTCCTTAATTTAATTGCTTTGCTGATGCAGCAGCCCAGGAATAATGGACCTTTACTTACTTGAGCTGAGAGGAACTGTCTGGTTCTATCAGTCAGTTCCCATTCTCCTCTTGCTTGTATCAGGCACTTGTCAGCATAATCTCACTGCTCTGACTTTTTTTTCTGCTTTACACAGATGCAAATTACTATTCCTCAAGAGATAAAAAAAAAGAGAACCCTAGCAAATTACTTATTTGTCCTACATGAAAGAGGTTTTCAGGGAACCAAACCATCACTGTTGCAACATTTATGTATGTCAAGTTCCCAACCAAACAGAAACACAAAACTTTTCAGAACACTGAAATATTTTGTTTTGACATTTCCACAATAACACAGTATTTTCTGGGAGACAACATGTAAAGAAATAGGTGCTAATAACAACTGAAAGCAGGTTTTCTCAGTTTTTGCATATGGAATATCTTGCAGTGTCTTGGAGGTCCATATCCAAACTGCTTCTTACCTGACTTGGGGTACAGAAAGGACCTCTCTGAATCTCTGCTAACACTATTCAAGCCTAAAAGTCATTTGAGTCTTTGCTGCTTAGATAAACATATTCTCAGCTGCAAGTCAAGATAAGACCTCTTTGGCACAAAATGGTATCTCACTTCCTTTATTCCACAATTTAGAGTTTAATACTTTTTAATCTTATTTTTTAGAGAATGACTTACCCAGCCAACTCTTTGCACAGTTCTAATTAGGACTAGCTACAGGGAAGCCAGAGGGCAGAAAGAAGCCTGTTAAGCAAATTCAGTGAAGATATCCCTGATTGACACTGACATAAGTGAGAAGAAAATCAGGCACACTGAACTTAACACTTCTGTCATTTGCAAATACATATTAAAAAAAATAAACTACCAATAGGTAGATCCCCTGTTTTTGTAACTCAACAACACTGAGCTTTGCAAATTTGCACAACCTGTGGTTTTGTCACAGCTCTACTCCAGTTAAGACCATTTGGGATTGTTTTTCCATGGCCTTCATTTTTGATTGATTCCTTCTAGGAGGTGATGTGCTACACACATGCAGAGAGAGCATCCTCTGGCAATTGCCCTGCTTCTGGTTGAATCACCATCATGTTTCACCTCATCCTTCCATTAATCTCTAAAAAATGTTAAATCTTGATGGGTTTGAAACCCTGGATGAAATATCAAGTGTAACAATGTTTGCTTGTTGTTTTATATTCAATGCTTATTCTAAAAGGCCTTGGTGTCATTTTGTTCCCTTTCTTACATTATTTCAATTGTTTTCAAATAAATCACTAGGTATAAGGGTATAAAATAGGCACATAGATCTTTCCCAAATGAAACTTTCACTTTAGTCTTAAAGTACCTGTTTCTCTGCAGAACCCATCATGTACACAGATGATTTATAGGACACTCATGATTTTATAAAGATTTATATGTGAACTATCTTCTTAAAAACAATGTAACAAAAAGGATTAGAATTTAAATTGTCAAATAAAAGTAGTCATCCTTTGCAATTCACTTCCACTGCCCTGGCTTGGTAACCACAGGACAGATTCTTCCCTGTACCCAGATCCTGCTCAGGGCAGGAAAAGAGAGAAGTCACAGCCCTCAGTGTGAATTGATTTCTCAGCATGAGCTAACACCAGTAGACTCTTAAACCAGGTAAAAGTATAACAAAGATCTGCATTGTGCCCATCTCTTACCTCCACCTCTCCCAGCAAATTGTGAGGACAGGAAGCAACTGGTGTATCTATGCCAGCTGAAAACTGGCCAAGATGTGAGAATCCTGGTAGGTCAGCAAGAATCCAAATCCACCTGGGCCCCTGCATGTGAGCAAGGAAATGTCTGCAGAGTTTTTTATGAGTCAGGGTGTTGTGACCTCTGCCCTCTGGGCAGCAGCCTGTTCCACAAGGGGTGCCAGGCCCTTCAAAGCCATGTGAAATTTAACAAGGGTTTAACAAGGGTTTAACAAGCCTAACAAGGGTTAGTGCTGGATTCTGCACCTGGGACAGGGAAACCTGGTGGTGGGGACAGAATGGGGAATCAGCAAGGCAAGGGAAGGGATTGTCCCACGCTACTCTGCACTGGGGTGCCCTCACCTCAAGTCCTGTGGGCAGTTTTGGGCACCACAACATAAAAAATACTCTGAGCTATTAAAGACTGTCCAGAGGAGGGCCACAAAGATGATGAAGGGTTGGAAAGGGAATCTTTATGAGGAGTGGCTTAGATCAGACAGGTTAATTTCACAGGCCTTCACTACTTTTTCTTTCTTCAGGTAATTTCCTCCTAGATTCCTTGCATGCTCCTCTGCTAAAAAGTTTGCAAGCTTTGGCTAGAATAACAATAATTAATGGGTATCAAAAGAAAAACAGGCATAGTTGGTTTGTAGTCTAAGAACATAACCAACAGGTAACTGCAGAGTTGTGGTTTAACCCTAGTTACAACTGTACCATGCAGCCATTGAACCTGCTCTCCACTGGCTCCCCAGGGGGATGCGGAGGAAAAAAAAGGCAAAATTCATGAGCTGAGATTAAAAAAATGTTTAAAAATTGAAATACAGTCAAATCTAGTAGTTATAGTAATGATAATGACACACATAATGGAGAGAAGAACAGGTCATCCACAATACAGTTTCTTACCAAGATCCAGTGAATGCCCAGCCCACCCACGAGCAGCAATTGTCATTCCCTGTTTGTCAGCTCCCAGCAGCTGTCAACTCCCCCAGTTTCTATACTGAGCATGGTGTTGTATGGTATGGAACATCCCCTCCAATTCCTGTCTCCTGTCCTGGCCATGCTCCTCCCCTATTTCTTGTGCATCTGGTCACTGGCAGAGCATGGAAAAATGAAAAGCCCTTGATTTAGCACAACTGATCAAGAACTAAAACATCAGTTTGTTATCAACCTCATTCTCACACTACATCCAAGACTCTGCAGTGGGCCAGATACTAAGAAAAGAATTACCTCTTCCCCAGATGAAACCAGGACAGGGAAAGGTACTGCACCAAGACACAGCACTGAAAAGTGAAGCAGTTCATCCCTCCCAAGAACCACGTGGATCTGAACACCATCCAAATGTCTGTTACAAGGGTAGAAAAGTCAGGTTTCAGGAAGGAAGGGGGTGAATACTTTGTTCTTATCGCTATTATGGTTTGTTCTGCATCAACAATAATCCCTTATTTCCTTTTTGTTCCAGATGCAATAAACTTAATTTTTGTGAGAGATTAGTACCTCAACTTTGCTTCTGCATTTCATCAGTCAGAGCAGCTGTTCATTATTTTGTGTATTTCAAAGCAGCAGAGATTATCACTAAAACAGACATCAAAACTTGTGGTGGGGTGAGTAATCATTTCAGCTGTGGGAAAACAGATTCATTTGCTCTCTTAAAATATTGTAACATGTTCAAATATTTCTTTGACAAATGTGGTGTTTGGATGGTATTCTCTGTCACTTCAGTTTAGTGCACAGGGAGTAGTTTCTACCCTTCTGCTGGTCTGGGAGGTGTCAGAGGCTTGCAGAAAAACCCAGGTATTGTTCTGAGGAGAAGTCAAGACTCCTGCTATTGAAAACACTATACTTGGATTCCAAAATCCAGGTTTCATTCCTGTCTTCATGTGTTACTTTACACGAGTCACACAGGTCCAGATATTTCAGACTCAATGGCTACTTCAGACTCAACATGAAATGGTTATATGGTTTAAATATATTGAAGAATTAAAGGAATTTGGGCAAATCTAAAGTTTGTTCCATATGTCTCCAAAATAAGATAACAGATTTATTTAAGAGTTAGCTGCAAACTTTCACTTGAAATTCAGCATCTTTTACTTGTGTTGAAATACCACAACCTCTCATAGAGGAAAGCTAATTAGATGAGCATGAGGAAAACTGGGTTTGAAATCTGTTCATCTGGTCATTTCCAGGGAAGTGTTTATATACTGAGACAGTTATTTGTCTTCCTGCCCATAATATTAAAGAACATAAATTAATAAAAATGCAATTTGCCATCAGATGTGGCCAGAGAGTGAAAACAAAGCCCTACCCCATTAATGTTTTCAAAAGTTAAAGGTCTGGTGTGCCTTTGTTTCAGTATTCACTGAGGTCACAGATCCCCAAAGGAGAGATGTCTCTTCATTTCCAATTCATGAAATCTGAAAGTGCAGTTGAAAATACTTGCTCAGAAATTGTATTGATTGGAGAGAACCTTCGTGCTTTTAAATCTTATGATCATCCAATTAAGTCTAAGAACTGTGTTCACTGTTAAAACAGAAGCCCTGTTGTCTGCTCATGCTGTGCTGACTGAGTATGTATATAAAAAGAGAAAGATCATTTCTATCCTGCTCATTTTCTAAAGACTAAGATCAGCTAAAACCAGCTGTTATACTGAGAAAATAAGGGCAAAGCAGGCTGATAAAGATAGACACCTTGTGAGATGTTCCATTGTGCATATATATTGGCACCTAAAGTATATAAGCCTGAATAAAATCAAGGATGCAAAAGTATTTCAGGCTAGTAGACTGGAAAATTTTGGTGGAACATACACTTAGGGGTCTAAACCTTTGTGAAGATGAGGTTTGCCTCACCAGGTTTGCCACAGAAAAAGATTGTGTCACCCATGTCACATCAAACATCTTACCCACAGGATAAGCATAATATTTTGTTAAAGGGTATTATGAAAGTCATGGACAAGAGGGAAAAGTAAATTCTGGCTACAATGCAAATCCTCACTGATCCCTTTCCTGAGTCAGAAAGTCCAAAAGAATCTATTCAGAAAACTTGGCAACATTCACATGAGCTTTCCTAGCTCTCAGAAGCTTGGGATCAGAAATGTTCTGGGAGGTTTCCACCTCTCAGCTTCCTTGTCCCTGTCCCTAATCTGCCAGCAGAGGGACAGGGATAACACATCTGAGCAACCAGCCCTTCTGGCAGCACGGTGTAATGAGGTGAAATCAGCTGAGTTTAACACTCATCTCTCTGTTTTTCTTCTCTTTTTTTATAGAGTGAAACAGCTGAGTTTGTAGGTGTTCCCCTTGCAGGCTGGGAGAAAAGCAGAATATCCCTGCTGGACTTTTATTCCAGCATAACTGACCTGCAAAGGATAGGGAATCTCATCATATGGAACACCACAAGTCAGGCTGGGGAATGTATCACCTGGACAAAATAGCCTTGGGTCTGCCTATCCTTCTGTCTTTTCAGTCCTTGTGCTCATAAATCAAATGCAGGCTTCTACACTTGTCTCTGAATAATATATTAGGCCTGCTTTTAAAACACATTAAGCATTTCTGTTCATGAGGGGGTTGAATTTTGGTCAATGTAAATTATGAAATCTCCAAGAATATTATTTCCTCTCTTAACTCATTCCTTTATCTCTGAGATTTCATGGCACAGCTCTTTCCAAAGTTCTTTAATTTACATTCCATGAGAAGAATGCATCCTTCCATTCAGTGCATCCTCTGGTTTCAGTGTACCTTGAAAAGCCCAGTCCATCCATTTGTTTATTTAAGTGCAATTTAAATTTCTGTCTCCTTGAGGTTAGCTTTATCTGGAAAAATGGTGAGCTTGCAATGAGGTGTTAGTAGCTATCCTGTAGTTAATATAATTTCATCAATGCAGGAACTGACAGGAATGCGTCTCTTCCAATATCATTCTTATTTCCTCTTTTTTTAATATTTATTTTTAAAAAATCATTAATTCAAGATCTCATATCTGAATAACCCCCTGGTGCATAGGATGCTAACTCGAAAATACCACAAATTGAAGTTTTTTGGTCCATTTATTGGTTGGTTTGTTGCATAACAAGAAAACTGATAAGTTTAATTACTTTTATGAAAATGAAAGGGAACTATTATAATTTTGCTAAAGTGTTAATAATAGTGCCACTTTAAACTAAACTAAAGCATGCCACAGGCTAAGTGACATGCCTAGTAGGGAGCGTATCAAACAAAGGAAGAGAATTCATATTTATTAGGAAAACATTAGCATTTTATGGTACAGAGATTGATTATCTCACCCTCATTTGTTTGTTTCTCACCTGCCATGCAGTTCTCCTTTAGGCTCTTGCATAATTCCTTATTTCCCAACAGTAATAATAATTATTTCATTCAATGATAGATTATGTAGTCTGTATGTAATCAAGAGCTGCTAGCAATTAAATTCAAATTTAAAGACTTTAAAAAGAATGTTTACATGGTAGACTGAAAATTATATAGATTAAATGTCATGGGCCTCATCCCTCAGGACAGGGAGAGGGATTTTTGTTTGTGTTTTTATTCTGTAAGGAATTCACTGTCATTCATATCATGCACATTTTATGGATGAATTATTAACCAAGCTTCTCCCTTGTTAATACCACAAATTTCTTTTGCCCTCATTAACACTGCTGTCCAGGTGCAATTTGGGAAGTAATTTTGCCCAGGGTATACTCCCACATAAATGTAACTTACTTGTTTAATTCAATTAATTGGCTTAAGGGTTACTTTTGACATCACACCAGTAGAAATTAGAGGGAAATTCACCCCAGAGACTTCACTGGGAACATCATCTGTCACCAAAATCTCCACTGCTCCTCCACAACAGGTCTAATTTCCACAACAGATCAAGGGAAGGGGGAATCAAAAGCATCATATGCCATCCTAAAATAAATTTGAAGGCCATTTTGAATTTGGGTCATGGGTAGCAGTTGGGCTTTTAACTACCTCTGAACATTTTTAATGGCACGACTATTCTTAGACACTGCATGATTTAATTTAGTGCTTGGGGAACTTAAGGTTGAAAGATACAGATGCAGCCCTTGTCTTCTTGTTATATTTGAAGTAAGTGATCTAGTTAAGCTTTGGGCATATCCTCATCACATCAACTGGCATCACTTGATTGATTTTGACCAAAGGCATAACAGTTTATATAGCTGAAGATGAAGCCAAGAGTGAGGCCTTACATAAAAGAGATGGGTAAGATTGTTTCTCCTTTGCTTGCCTGAGATTTTTTTTTGAACATTCCAAAACCAAAACAAAAGCACCTACCCTTCTATCACAGAAGTTAATTTTTATATTTATATAATGGTGCTAACTTGTAGGGAGGTGCACAAGGATTCCTCTTGACTAAGTTCAAGGTGAGTGATATCTGCAAGATAAGGTGAAAATCAACTGTCTGAACAAAAAATCTCTAGTATTCTGACTGGCTTCTGCTGCAGCTCCAGAGAGCTGTGGGCCTCTGGTAATTCCTCTGTATTGCAGATAGGCAGGTATGTTCAGATGCTCAAAGGTCACCCCATGCATTTAGGTGAGTGACACCCCAGGTGTTTATATTCAGAACACTTACCTAATCTCCCCTCCCAGTCAAAGGAGGTCAAATCAAAATAGCTCATAAAGTCTAGGAAATGAGTCCTCCCATCATTAAGTTCTGCAAAAGGTCAGAAAAGCATCACTTAGGAGCTCATCTCCTCCCTATAAACAGACTGCACATTCAGGTGCAGCCATCCATGCTGGAAGCACTGAGAGCTCCCACTCTTCCAGCCTGGGATGCTGCTGACTGTGAGCACAGCAAAAACAGCCTCTGGTAGCACAGTTCATCTCGAGAGTGAAGGAGCTGATACAGGTTCACTCTGATGAGTGCCCAGAAAAATGACATTTCAGACTTGGGAATAAAACTCAGGAAATAAGGGTTTAGGTACTGGCTTTATCAGACACTTGCTATGAAACATCTTATAGAGAATAGGGCATCATTCATTCACAAAACTTTAGAGTCAAAAATGTCAAGAAACAATTTTACAGATAAAGTGGTGTGCTGGTTTTTGAACACAGTCTTTTTTCTGTTGAGGTCCATGAGGAACAGTTGTCATTAACCATAAATGAGGCAGGGGAAAGGACAAAGTAGAAATATGTTGCAATTTGAACTAACACAGTTTGTGGTCCCAGACTTAGTCAAGTTGTAGTGGTCTCTCCATTCCAGCAGTAGGACCAAAAAAAGTCTTCAGGTGAAGGAGTACAACAGCCTCCTCTTTATCTTCTTTGTTGATCAGATATAATTATTTAGTTGCCTGATTTGATTTAAACACAGCAGTTCCTGTCTGCAGGCAGAAATAGAACCAATAAAATTCTGAGGTCACTTTAGAGCTTATTGTCTGTGTGCCAGGATGTTTCATGGTTGTATTTCCACTTGCCTTTCATAAGAGAAATATTTGGGTAATTTAGTCTCCTTGGGATGCCATCTTGTCCAACCTACCACCACACACAGTTGTGTCTAAAAGGATGAATTGAAATTTTCTTACATGTGAAAACTATAACCAGGCTGCTTCAGTGCAGCAGCACATAAACACTGTTTACTTACAAAATACCTAAATGTTATATATCCTTTGAAAGTCTGTTTAGCCTCTGGGCCAGATCTAGGAAAATGTTTACCTGCTTGCAGAGAGAAATAGAAATCAGGCATGCAAATACTTTGATGTATCCACTGCAGTGTTTGATCCACTAGTTTATATAAAAGAGCCATTTTCTTATAGTCCTTCCACCTTTTCTTCTCCTGACAGGAAGCCTGAGAAACTATGTTTTCAGGCAGTCCAAGGGAACTTGAACAACGAGCACTCAAGGCTTAAGTTTAAATTACCAGACCTTGAAGGCAAGCCCCAAAATTCTAGGTCAAATTGGATCACCTTGGGGCAGAAAAAGAAGGAAAGAGGACACCAAGGTCCAAGAGATCTAATCAGGCACTGAAATATAGTGACATCTGAAAATTCACCAGCTGCTCTGGCTGGCTAAGATTTCTGTGCAGTTCTCAGAGTAAGGAAGGTGACTCTGAAGAAATTGGAAATACCATGTGGAACCCTAGAATGGTCTGGGCTGGAAGGGACCCTAAAGATCCTCTGGTTCCAACCCTTGGGCAGTAACACCTTCCACAAGCCCAGGTTCCCCAGAGCCCCATCCAGCCTGGCCTTGAGCCCTGGCAGGCGTGGGGCTTCCTCAGCTGCTCTGGGCAATCCTGGGCACAAATGAGCCCATTTCTGGAGAGAGGGGCAGATCTGCCTGCCCTTGCAGCTCACAGCCATGCTGCAAGCAGGGATGTACACGAGTGACCCTGAAAATGTGAGCAGCCCCACAGCCTGACCCATGCCCAGGTGTTTGGAGAAGAGATGGAACCCATCCCTGCCAATGCTTCAGGACATTTTCACCTGGGCTGGTTGCCTGAGGCTGCATTTGGAAGCAGTGGAGAGGAAAAGGCACCTTCAGAAGCCTCCTCACCTCATCCTTAGGCAGATAGAAGATTCAGGTGAGTAACCCATAAATATGCCTCCATTACAAATATCTGCCTTTAAATGGATGAATCCTGCCTATCCTCACAGTGTCCTCAAAGAGAAGCTCAAAACCCAGGGACCCAAGGGAAATCAGGCTTTGCACCTCTCAGTGGTGTGGGAGCTGCCACCTCTCTGTCTGCAGGATCTGCAGGTGCAGAGTGAACGTGCACCCAGCTCCTGTAGAATCCATCAGGTGTAAAAAGCCCTGGAGAAATGGATTTGTGAAAGGTCACAGGCAAAGCAGATTTGGATCAGGCTTCACAGCTAAGGCAGGAAATGTTTAGCAAGCAGATAATTATTTCATTGGTGCTTCCCCAGGAGGTGCAGGCTGGCTCATTCCACGCTGTGCAGCAGCAGGTTCCAGACACATCCAAAATGAGGTGCAGTGAGAGAGATTTTATGAATACCAGAGGAATTTGCATTGGATAACATTTGTATATCTTCAAAGCCTTAGTATCTGCTTGCAAATCTCATCCCCAAATCCCCAAAATACACAAAATTAATTTCACTTGAATAAGTCAAGGCCTTAAAAACTTAAATACTTAGAAGTCTCCTGTACTAAAATAACAAGGTGCCCAGACCAGTGATACAGGCACCATCCCTGGAGGCATTTAAAAGATGTGTGGATGTGAAATTTGGGGACATGAGTTAGTGGAGGACTTGGAATTGCTCAGTTGTAGTTGGTCTCTATGATCTTAGAGGGCTTTTCCAACCGAAATAATTCTATGATTCCATGGAATAGAAAATTTTATCACAATCATATAATTTTATCATGTTTCCCATGGTAGCAACTTCCACAATAAAAACAAAGAGTAGGTATGAAACTGGAAGCATTTGTGTAGGGGGCCATGTGTAAATAAACATAAATAGGGTAAAATGTGGTCATGCTGGATCTCGCTTTTTCTGTGTCTAAGAACAGTGTAATTCTGGAGAAATAAATGAAGAATGTTTATTGGATAGAAAGTCACTCATTTTTGAGAAGAGTTCAGTTTTATTTTGCTGTGCTTGCTGTATTAGGAGCATCTCAGAGGTTTACAGTTCTAGTGTCTGAGAGAAACAGTGCAAGTGAAGGCTGCAAAGTTCATTTTGCATGCAGTCACCTACACTCTATCCCACTCATCTTTTATCACATATATGTATTTCACACAGATATTTGACTTTTAGCACTGTAAGAAATAACATAAACAGAATTTATTCATAAAAATATGTTTTTGCTGAGAGAATGGCTGTAAGCAACATTAAAATTTGAACATGAATGTGTCAGAGCAAAACAGTATACAAAAATATTTTTTGCTACTTCTCTAATGCTAGTGAGAAAAAAAAAACAACAACACAAAAAGCCATTTTATCTGTAGCTTTTATTTCTCATTTCACTGTTATTTCTCACACTTGCTGTAGGAATATCTACGGTCACAGGGAAATAGATTTTACAAATCCTAAACAGACTTTTTTTTTTTGCATCTCCTTTTTTTTTTCTCTTAATTAGACTTATAAGTATAAAATTCAACTTTACAGAGCAGACTTTTCAACTTCCAGGTGGCACAAAAGGATTAAATACATGAGAACAACCAGGATGCCACTCTGTGAATCAAGGTGATCCTGGCGTGTCCATTCCTGCAGTCCTCTGCTGCCCCGAGGCAAAAAGCAGCGGGGATTTTCTTTATTCTTTCCTAATCCTCTCAGTTTCAGTGACTGGCAGCGCTGGCAGTACTGCAGAGGAAAGGAATGGTTCCCTGGCTGTGCTCTGGGAGCTGCAGGGCTGGTAATCACTGGGCTGCTGAGGTGACACAAAGGGAGGATGGGCATGGCCACAGGGAGCCCTCTGCAGACCCCACTGACCCTTCCCCAGGAGGATTTAGGGCTCAGGCACAGACATCACCTATGACACCTGCAGAGGTGCTCATCTGGCCAAATGTCTGGGGTGTGACCAAGACATTTCACAATTTACAGAGGGAGACAGGCTCTTTGAGGATGTGAGTCATTTAACACCCTACATCTAAAAAGGGTTGTCAAAAATGGGTAAGATCCATTATACATCTTAAATTAAAACAAAGAGGGAAAAAATTGTTGCTTCTCTCCGTTTAATCAATGATCCGAAAGTGGCCAATCCACTTTACCCATTTATGCCATAGATATTTCACACTCCTGAGGTCTTATTTTCTGTGCCACAACTCACAGCTGATGTGTCAACTGGTTTTCAGATCTTTTTATTTCTGTCTCAGTTGCTTGGATCATGATCAACAGCAAGTCAAATCTTTCCTTTGCCTGTCTCATCTGCTCCATCAGTAGCAGGTGTTTACCTAGACTAGCAAATTCAGAAAATTAAAGTTATTCTGACAGCCACCCTCTGAGCATGGGGTTGTCTCAAGTATTTAGCAATATGTGTTTACATGTTAGATACAGGTAGTTGGTGTTTGTAATAAATATGCCAGGCCTTTTGCAAGCACTTGGTGCCAGTTTTCTTCTGTCTCTGGTTGAACTATGTCAGCAAGTCCCACTGAGTTGAAACCAGAGGGAAGTGTCTTTGCTTTGCAGAGGTCCTCAAGCCTTTTTACCCTTTAGTATGCACAGGTTTCCTTTGGGTCTGCCTAGACTGAAGTAAAGAAAGTTAGTTGCAAGCTGTGAAACCACCTAAGCCAACTTCATCTTTCTACTGTAGTACAAAAAAAGACATATATTGATCAGTCATGTGTAATAGGTTAGACATTTCCCTTCCCATTCTCCTGTTTTGCTGCCATAAAAGCAATTCAGAAAATATGAAACAGAGAGAGAAGAAAAAAAGGGGGGGTTTTACCGCTAGGGTAATATCTCTGACTCTTTTAATGTTTAGAAGTACGACCAGAAAGGTGAGGAAGTCAGAAATGAAATTGCCAGTCCAAGAAATGAGAGTCTTTTTGAGCAGTGTCAGCAAAGTATTTACTTCACAAGATTTTCTACAGCAAGCCTTGACAGCCAGGTAAGAATTGATGAAGTAAACCAGTGTGGCTGGACTGATGGAAGAGGTAGCTGCAAAGTACTTTGATATTCCACTAAACTGAACTTATGAGTGCTGGCACCTGCCTCACACTCACACAAGACACTTCAGATGCCATCCACATGGCCACAAATATCCATGGCTTCACAAACAGTTGGGAAGTTTGTCTTTATTTACATTTACATTATTCCCTCTTCTGCAGTCAATTGTCTATTGGTCTTAGAGATGGGATTGTGACAATTGCTTTATGATCTATAAAAGCTTCTGTGTCAGACATTAAACAGGAAGAAGTTTTGAGGTGAAATGTGTTAAAAAAAAGCACAACTATCAGATAGCAATTTTTTTAACTTTACTACCTCAGAAGAAAGCTGCCAGAGTTGGAGTGGCAATAAATAGCCCAGGTATAGAAGAAGCACTGAAGGATGTTAAGGCTGTAACAGAAAACACAAATTATTTTTTTGCATCAATGTTCACCATAGCCTTTCTTTAGAGGTGAGCTGTCTCAAATCTAGCTGTCAGGAGCAAGAATATATAAAAAAGTGATAAAATAAACAATAAAGAACTTTGAGTCCCAAGTGATAAAGGGAAAAAAACTGCTGATCTGTGATCTGTAGCTTCTTTCTTAATTCAGCCCTATTACCAGAAGAGTGGAATAAGTCAGCTGTTGTTTGACATTATTTTCGAGGTGATCTGAAGAAAAAGAGATTGATAAGTCTGTCTGTCATACCAGAAAATTGCTAAGAAAACTAGTGAGGAATGGCCTTTAGTAATGTGTGGAACAATCTGTTGGGAATAGGTTCTTGATATGGGGAAAGCTGTGCTGCAGGAGCACTTTGGATCCTGTAAGATACAGGGGATTTGTATTTGGATCTTTGCAACATTTCTGACAAATATCCTCATAAAAGGGTCTCAAGGAAACCTAGCAAAGACAAGAGCAGGTAGAAGGTGCCTGAAAATGAAGAAGCAAAGGGATGGGATTCATGCTCAATTTTCATTATGAAGAAAGACCCTCCGCTCTCAGTGAGTTCCCCAAATGTCTGTTCTGGGACTAATATTGATTAACATTGTCTGGAAAGGTCTGGAAAATGATTGACTAATGAGACACAAGACTGCTACTTATCTAGAGAGATACTCAGAATAGTAAATGGCCAAACTAGTGGCTACAAGGCACAAAAGGATCTCACAATACAGACTGACTGGACAATAAAATGGCAGATGAAAATCACTGTCAGTGAATGTGAAAATCCGCAGATGAGAAAAAAATATAACTGTAGCTCTGCATGTGATACAATGGACTAAACTACTACTCCTTGTGATAGTTCCTCTGAAAATGCCAGCTCAGCTTTCCTTTGTCAAAATGACAAAGAAAATGTTAGAACTTTTTAGGAAGGAAGAAGGAAAAAAAAAAGAAAACCAATATCATCATTATGAGACTGTAATAATAGGTATTTCTCCCACACCTGGAGGGCTCCAAATGGCGGTGTGCTGATCTCAGAAAAAGAGACTATGAAGACAAAAAAGAATAGAGAAGGGCAAAAATGTGGACAGAAGCAAATCATGAGAAAGGAAAACTGAATAGGCTGGAATTTTTCATCTTTTCTTCAGGGGAAGGGTATAGAAAATGTCTAAAGCCATGAATAGATTGAAGAGAATGAGGAAGGAAAAAGTATTTGTGGTTTCCCAGAACACAGTAGATCAGGGTTCTTGGTGAGGCAGGCTTAATATTAAAAATAATGGAAGTGCATTTCACACACTGACTATTTTGGTGAGGGGAAATCCCCACAGCAGAGTTTTTTTAAAGGCAAACAGAATAATGGGATCAAAAGAAGATTAAAGTCCCTGAAGCACAGGTTGCTGGAAGCCACAGGTGGTATATCAAGAGTAAAATGTTCTATTTTGTCCAGTCCCCAGATTTTTCTCAGTACATGTGACTGACCAGGATTAGACAGAAAATACTCTCCTTGATGGAAATTCAGTGTGATCACAAAACACTGTTCTTAGGAAGGTACTTCTGCTCCATGGCCAGGATCTGATAGCTGTCACCACGTGAGGTGCTCCTTGTACACCATAAGAGAGCTACCAGGTCAAAACACATCTAGAATCTCTGTTTTGAAGATCTTTGCTTTGCTTTGCTTTGCTTTGCCTTCTGTTACAACTCCAGGATTAATATCAAGCAGTAATCTAATTATTAACCATTTCCCATTATCAAGCTCAGCTTACAACAGCTTATACCCCTGCCATAATTTGGTGGTTGAAATGGACTTTTCCATGTTGATTCTCTGCTTCTCTGCATAATTTCATACAAAAAGATTTAGTCACTTGTGAGAATGAGTCTATAAATACCATAATGTTCTCCTAGTCAAACTCTAGGACCAGATAAAAAACAACAGCTGGGAGCACAAACTTAATATAAGGTGAGCAACAGCCACTGCTTCAAGGTATCATGTAAACTATTCTGAAAGTGTAGAACTCCTAAATGTGAAAAATCAGCTATTAAGAAGTCACAAACACTTTTGGTCTTTAATGCATATGTCTTATCTGGGAAACAGAAAGCAACATACCAGCCCTTACCTCAGGAGTGGAGTAAAAACTGAATGAAACAAACAAAAAAAAAGTTTCAAAACACTTGCATTTTATTCTGAAAAGAAATGGACCATGCTTCCTGTAATGCAGAGGAAGATGAATGCAGAGTATACAAAGTGCAAGGCAGAGTCACTGAGCAGTGCAGGGAAATCAAATTATTGATCAAACCCATTTCTTTAGAGTGCTGAATGTGTCAGGATTTCCTGAAAGATAAAAAAACCCCAAAAAAACCCAACAAAAACAGTGTTAAACTAATTAAAGAGTGTGTCCACATGCACCAGGGAGCTAAATTAAGATTCCACTATCAATGTTAGCTCTCTTTGCAACTTCAAGTTATTCTCATAACCACATTTACTGGTGTGCAATTCAGATAGAACAAGCTAAAGAAAAATATGCAGATCTCGCAGTTTGACTGTATTTCTTGTCTTTTCTTAAATTAGAGAGGACGACAGCATTCTGGAGGGGAAAGAAAAAAAAAGAGACATTCAATAAAAAGCTTTTAAACAGTTCAAGTGCTATTTTTGTCACTGTCTGCTCAATTATATTTTATGCTACTAGCAGTCTTTCAAGGCTAGGTATGTCTTTCCTGTTGGAAAATGGTTTGTCTTTGTTCAGGGAAAGTCAAGATCCTTAGCTTGTGGCTGATTTGGATTTCTTGCTTTTTTTTTGTTCCAGTCTCATTTCCAGGAACTTCATTCCTTTTATTTCAGCTTTCTAATTCTGGACTCACTGCTCCTTCCAGGGGTGCTAGTAAAATTAAATGGTTGGGGAAAAGACAAAAAAACACACAATAAAAACCAAAATGCCACCCACAAAAAACTAAGCCAAGATAAAATCTAGAATATCTTTCAGCTGAAAAATACAATAAACTTCCTGTTTATAAATTTATCCATTCATTTTTAACTAGTGGCAAAGCAGAATCTCAGCAGGACATTTGGAAAGTGGTATATCCAGATGGATTCTCAGTGTGAAAGAATTCTGAAATACACTCACTGACATAATAAAAACAGGGTTTCCAGGCTTGCAAAGCAGTAGTGTAGGGACTGTGAGTAAATTTATTTCACAGGAAGCCCGTATCTTGTGCAAATGGGAAAATGTAGATCTCTAACATTGCCCTGTATGTGGTAGGTCATAGATATGAAGGGATTATAAAGGAAATGGATCTGTGTGCCACAGCCACTGACAGCCCTGTGCTACATTTCTTGGCCTGTGCCCTAATTCAGAGTCACAGGTAATCCCTCCTAAGAGCCAGTCAATGCTTTAAGTGGTTCACTGCTAGACTGTGTCACTTCAGCCCCCAGGGGCAAGGCAAACCTGCCAATAATTCCTAAGCACCTTAAACAAAATATGTAAATGCAGTCATTCCTACAGAGAAGAGCTGTGGGTGAAGGGAAAGTGTTTCACAGAGAAGAAATGTTAAGGGATTTTCAGGGGGGAGGAAGAAGTAGCTTGAAGAAGCCAGACTGCTAGCAGCTCAGACACTAAAAAAGAGAATAATAATGCACAGAAACATAAAGGTGACTTAAGCCAAAAGCAAAATATGTCAGAAATTCTGGTATTTGTTACCCAATTATTCACACAGTAAGAGAAAGAGATAACAGTCAGTATTCTGTAGAATGGAATCACCTGTTCATATTACTTTAAATATGGCAGAGATTGGAATGGGCTGGTGTTCTATGCCCTGTCCCCTGCACCTCCTGGGAAAGGCTAGAGCCTCCTCTCAGAAGAGAAATAACACCTCCTAAATCAGAGACATGGAAGGATGGAGTGAGAAGATGCAGAAGGGTGGTGGACCTGGACCCATTGTCATGAGCTGGAGGAGATTTAAAGTCCTGCACATATCAGGTAGATCCTGAGCTATGTTCATCCCTGCACCTGCAAAACTGCAGCAGGATTTTGGCTAGGGAAGGGCTGGAGGGTGCAAGTGGAGTGTGTATACTCATATATTTTGCAGGGACCTGGAGGGATCCTTGATGCTCATGTATTTTTATGAAGGAGCCCATTTGGACAACATCTGGATGTCACATGTGTCTCCAGCAGTATGTTGAGAAACCTGATTTCTGAGAAGGAAGCAGAGGTGGAAAGAGGGCAGCTGGTTCCCACAGTGAAGCCAGACCTTTTCGCCTCTTGTAGCTGAGGAAGATGAACAACAGCTGCTGGGTTTTTTCCATGGAAAGAGGTCTCTTTGTGGAGAAGGGGCAAGGAGACCTTGGGGTTAGCTGGAGACATGGCTAATAGGCATGAGCAGGCAGCCAGCTATCTAAAGAGTAAAAGAGGAGGTGAAAAAGGCAGAGGTGACAGAAGGAAATGGGAAAAATTCACTGGAGGAAAGGTGAGGAGAAGATACAGGTAATGACATTGATGGTCAAGGGAGATGGAGGCAGAGGGGAGGATGCTGTTACATGTGCACAGACACTGTGGAGTGCAGCCTTTCTTCTATGTGCCAGCCATACCACATGAAGCACAGGTTTTTGCTGTGTTGAGCCTTATAGTCAAAGTTGTCCCTGTCCTTGGACATGAGAAGGGCTCAGAATGCCCCAAAACAGCCTGAGTATGTCATGGCATATTCTTCATGTTGGTGCTGGGCCAGTATCCCTTCAGCCAGCTGAGAAAGACATCACAGGACATCTGACAGGAAGTGACAATGCCACTGAAGGCCCAAGGGACACCACATGAATCAGCCATAGGAGGAACAGCATTGAATGTACATCAAGACTTTCTGCACCATGTGTACTGACCTAAAATCTCTTCAAAGACACTTAACTATGACAAAGGAAGACATTCCATTTTGATGATGAATTTCATGATGAATACCATCAGTGTTGTGTGTTCAGAGAAAAGGAAGAGTCTATTTTAGTTACCCTTTCTATGCCCTGCCCAGCTGAGGGAGTAGAGGGGCTTTGTTGGGCACTGGTGTCCAGCCAGCAGCCACAGCAGTACATGATTTTCTACTGAACTCCATGAGGTCCTGGATTATGACAGAGCAATACCCCTTACCCTGAAGATCTCCATGGCTGTGGATCTTCCTTAGGGATTACCATATCCCTCTGAAAGCCAAGTGCCACTGGACTCTTCCTTTGGAGTATGTCCATGTCCCTCACAGTTGGCAGGTAGGGATGAGGCAGGGAGGGAGGACAGTGTGGGGTTTTGTAAATCTCTGCCTCAACCATTATGAAATTTTTGCCTTTCTGTCTCAGGAGACAGAGACTGACAAGGCTACAGTGTTGTGGAGACACATCTAGACTGCTGTGACTGCAACCATCCAAACAGGGTTTTGTACCCTGAGACTGGCAGACTCCCAGGAGAGCATGAGGTCATCTCTAGGTGCTTCTGATGGGTGCCCAAAGCTCAGAGGTAAGCCAGGACTGGCCCTGGGGTGATGACCACAAAGGGCAGCTCAGGCAGAGCCACAGAACAGATCCTGCCCACTCAAACGTCACTTCCACACAGGAAGCAGATGCAGAGCAGCTGGAAATCAGGTGACAGGGAGCAATATGCAAGAAAAAACCTCATTGATCTATGGCCCTATCCTTGCCCATTTCTGTAAGGTCCCCAGAAAAGGAGGAAAGACCATAAGCCTCATGAATTATTCAGGCAGGTCAGGCCCAATCCATAGATCACTCACCGGCCTTACAAGCACATTTGCAATTTTTCTAAAGCTTTCCTTTAGTCTTTAATCAGCAAATAACTTGAGTGTTTCCCAAAACAGATGCTTGTAGCAAGTTAGGGAACCCTACAAAGTGTTTTGCTGGAACAGTATCTTCCTGTCAAATGTAAAATTGGAAAGCTCCCATGCGAACAGTCTTGAAGCTCATGCTAAAATTCTGTGTAAGGAAAAGACCAGCATCTGTTTATTTGTGGTGATAAGCGTGTTAATCATATTCACAAATTTTATAAAAACAAATTCTTCAGCTCATCAAAGCTTTCTATGAACTCAGTTTGATGTTATGTGAGATCTCAATTTGAAAGGAATTGATATTTTAACTAGATGTAACTACTATTTCACTAATAGATATTTCAAAAAGGCAAAATATTCCTATTTCAGAAAATTTAATGCTGCTTTACCATCTTTGTTTCACAGGCAGAAAAGCAATAAATACATTTCAAATAAAAACCCCTCCTTTGGATCCAGGTCATAGACACTGAGGGTTGTTGATTGTCTCCTCCAAGCTGTCCCCTGGCAGAAGTCACACAGCCTGATTTCTGTGTCTGACTGTGGATGCATCCACAATTAAGTGTAGCATGAGGTGCTCAATTTAGTCTGAAATGAATAATTTGCCAGTAGCACCCAAGCACAGCTCAGCCCAGAGCTCCACTGAGATCTTTGTATTGATTTTCATTGTCACACTGGGTGTACCTGTAAGCCTGAGCCCCTGACTGACTGAAACACTGACTGAAACACACTCAGTGAGTGGCTGCATCTTCAGAACACCCCACGAGGATGCACCACCTGCTATCCCAGAAGAGAACTGAGGCACAGTTGCATTCCCTACAAAAATAAACATGGTTTTCCAGAGCCATAAGCTGAAATGAGGTCTCCAGAGTCCTGCTTTAGAAAGGCAGGGCTAGGTTGTCTTATGGCTAAAATGAGACCCTGTTGTGCCAGGAGAACTGGCTGAGGAAGAACCATGGAAGAGAGTGGGAATGAAACCCTTGTGCCTTTGCTTACATCTTGTTTGACTGATCAGGTTTATTTTCCTGTTTCTCAGTAGCCATGAATCGTGTAAATGGAAGTAGTAGAAGAGTTAGGGACTGATATCAGAGATTGCACAGCAGCAAGGCATGGAAAGGGAGTAAACCATCAGTACCATCGATGTTTTTGAAGCAGAAACAAATGACTGGGTCACCTCCCAGGCTCTAAATGACCTGCTGCAAATCAGACAATGCATCTCAGCCAAATTCTGCTTGGTGCCTGTAGTGGCCAATTTCATACACAGTGGGTTTTACATCCTACCCAATGAAAAAGTTACTTTCATACTCACTTTGAGGCATGACTGCTATGTACAAATCAATGCAGAATCAGATCCTTCTTTTTATTAGTCTTTCCTGGCAATCAGCCTGCAGGACTGTGAAAAAATTGTATTCTGAGCCTATTTATCAAACCGTGCTGTGATTCAAAATACATGAGACTGATTTCCTATTCATTCCAGTTTACCCTTATGTCACAGCAATGTTTCATGCACATTTTCATCCAATCTAAGGCAAGGTAAACCTGAGAGGAACTGCTGTCTTTTATTTTGCTCTCTGTTTAACTTTAGTCCTTAATGAAACAGTTTAACATGCACATCTCAGCAAATGTCCTTGGCTTCCAAGAAAGAAAAAACTCGTAGAATTAGCCAAGTAGCTCAAATCTATATCACAAATGTAAACAGATATTAAATAACCAAATATAAAATATTACAAAGCAGAAACAGATTATTTTAATTTATTTCCTTTTACTTTGGCTTAACTTAACTGGAGCTGTGGCTGCTGAAGCATTAGTGGCCCCATGTGAGCTGCTGGATTGCAGCTCCTGACTGCAGTGTGTCTTCCTTTGCTTTAATTGAGCACTAATGGAGAGCTGCCCAGGGTTAAGTCCAAAGGTGGAGGGAAATACCCAGGGAGAAGTGCACGATGGGCTTCTCCTTGCTAAAGAAGGAAAAATTCACAGTGTCCCGACTGGAGCTGCATGGAAAGGGAGAACTGACATTTTTCATCCTCTCTATACTACTCTATACTACACCCAACCAGCAGGAAGCAGCTGCTCACTGTCCCCCATAGCAGAGAAAAAAAAAAAAATCAATGAAGCCACATATGACACCAGCAATGCCCCATGCAGCATGGCTTAAACTCACCCTCTCTGAAGTCAATGCATCCATGCTCACTGACTCTTACAGCTCACTCCCCTCACCGAGTGAATTCTTTCTTTAGGACCACAACCTTCTGTTAACACTCCAGCTGATGTAAATCTATGGTTTTCAAATATATGCAAGCCAAAAAGTAGCTTTCTTTTTCCCTTTGCATCCACCTTTGCTGCACCTCGAAGTGATCTTTTCTCAGTAACTGTTTTTCTTCTGTCTTTCTATAAAGGAGTTAGAATACAGAGAGATAATATAAAGACTATGGATATACATATACATGTATCTGTGTATACAAATGCATATGTGTGTATACATATATTTGTGTGCATATATTGGTATATTTTCTTTGTATCATCTATCTATCTGTCTATCTATCTATCTATCTGTCTGTCTATCTATCTATTTATCTATTCATCCACCCAGACATGCACACATACGTACATACACAAATACATTCTTTTTCTAGGAGATGTAGAGCAGAAGCAAATCGATCAAGCCAGCTGGAAGCGAGAAGGCAGCAGGACGATGATACAACGCCCTGAACTGCCTCGGCTCTCCCGGCTGCTCTGTGCTCACCCTGCCCGCTCCCGGCTTTTTGAGGATGCGACAAGTCGCAGTGCCGGGGCGCAGCATCCTCGGAGGAGCGTGTGAGCTCCCCCGGCCCCGGCCCCGTCCAATCAGGGCTCTGGGGGAGGGATGCTCGGGGCAGGGATGCAGGGTTGCCAGGCGACAGCAGCGTCCCCGTGTCCCGTCCCCCCCAGCCCCGTCCTCCCCCCGGGGCCGGGCTGCCTCTGCCCGCGCTGCCGGCGCAGTTAAACAGCCGCGGGGAGCCCCGCAGCATGGGGCTCGCCTCCTTCTCAGGGCTCCTGCCACAGCCCCGCTCCCGGCCGTGCCAGGAGCGATAGGCAGCTCCAGAGTGAGAGCTAGGAGCGCAGTCAATGAATAAATGCTAGGGATAAGGCTCAGCCGGCCCCTCCGCGCAGCGCTGAGCGCCGGGGGAGGCGGTCTGAGAACGCCAGCCAGCTCCCACTCCCTGTCTTTGCAACTCTAGGTCGCCTCCTAATTTAAAGCTTTGCACCAATCCCCTTTGCCCGGAAAGGAGAGGAAATCTAAAAAGATGTCAGGCTGCGAAAAGGGACCCCAATCCACAGCGCCGGTCCCAGGCGCTGCCTGGCTGAGCAGAGCCAAAGTTGCTCAGAGGAACGGGAAGCGGGTGCTCTGGAGGAGAGGGGAAAGGGAGGCGATCATCGCTTGGTGATCACAGCCCCTCCGTCCCGTTGTCCCCCTCTTCTCCTTCCCTCACAGCTTACCTCTGACCACTTAGGAGGCCTTGATGAGTTTCCATCGGGATCCGATCCAAGGTGGGGGGGAGAAAGGGTGATTGTTCCAGAGGAAGCAGCTCACACAAGTTTGGGGGGTGAGACTCCCCGGTGGATTTTTAACGAGCACATCGGGAGGCCCGCGATGCCCGGGGGCAGCTGGAGACCCTCAGCAGGACCTATCCTCGTTGCACGGTAAGAAGCTGGGCACTGCTATCCCGCGTCCTGGTCCCTGCATCCCACATCCCCGTCTCCGCATCCTGCGTCTCGAATTCGCGCACCGCTGTCCTCACATCCCCGTATCCCGCATCTCAGTCCTCTCATCCCACTCCTTGCATCCCACACCCTGCAGCCTGGATCCCTGCATCCCGGGTCCCTGCAGCCCACCCCCGCCCCGTGCTGCCCTCTGGACCAGACGCAGCCGCGGCCCCGGGGGTTGCGGGTTGTGCAGCCAGGAAAAAGTTTAGAGCGGCGGATAGCGAAGAGATTTCCTGACGGGATTCAGGGGCAAGAGAAACGGGAAAAGGAGGAGCAGGAGGAGAACATGGGCTTTTACACTGGCAGAGGAAGGGTTCACCCTTGTAGTCGACATCTGGGAGGGGGACTGTGCAGAAAGGAGCTGTGTCCAGATGTTGCCCAGAGGTTCCTGCTCTCACAGGCTTTGGGAGTGAAGGGTTGAGATCTTAAGCTTGCCATCCTATGCCCTTCCTTAACCTAGGGTGGAAAGTGCCAAGCCAGCAGCTGGGAAAACTGTGCTGAATGCCCAGCTCATCTCCCTGGATCTGCTACTGGGAGAGAGAGGAAGAGAGAGGAACCTTAAAAAAAAATTGGAAGTGTTTTGCTCCTCTGAGAATAGCTCCCCTGCAGGGACCTGGCTCACCCCAGGATTCTAAATTTTGATTATTTCAAAAATAAAGGACAGAAATGGGGGGATTATATATCCATTGTAACTCTTCCTCATATACACATCTGCCCAGGTATCTGTGATCTGTGTGTCCATGTGAGTGCACAGCCAGCTGTGGAGGTGTGTGTGTGCTCCTGGAGCTGTCTGTGCCTGTGGATGTGCCTTGTCCATGTCCCCGTGTCTCTGTCTGTCCTCCTGTGTTTGCTTGGATGCACATGGATGTTTTACATGTGCAGATCCATAGGACTGTGTTTCTCGTTCCTAGAGAGTGTCTAACCCTCTGTATCCCAGAGGTGTGTGGGTGTGCACCCTCACCGTGTGTGTGCCAGCCCCACGCCTCTGCTGGGACACATGTGGGTGTGAGAAAGTGTGTCTGCGTGCCAGTGTATGGGCAGGATTTGGGGGAAAAACTTGGATTTGGGGGGCTTTATGCCCTAACATTACCATTCAATGGATCATTTTATGTACACATCCCTGTATATCCCAGCAATCTTGATAAAACTCAAGCAATTAATGAGAAACTAAGCAGGTGTCTCACCAATACTGCATTGAACTGAACTAAGGATTTGCTGGTAGTTTGTGAGTTCTTTGGCTTCTTCTCAGTTTTTGCCACCTGCTGAAGATTATTTTAGTTCTTTTTTGTTGTCGTTGTTGTAGTTTTTTAATTAGTTAAATCAGCTTTAAAAACACTCATTTGGAAGACTGTGAAACAGAACAGCCTGGGACACAGACTGGTACCTATTTCAGCTTGCATAAGTAGATGTCTCATGTTGATTAAATATTCATGAAAACAATTTGAAAATCACACAACCCACCTGATCAAATACATCTTTTGGGAAAATTATGTTTTTCATTTTCTTGAAATGCTCCTAAATGATGATGACTTTTTCTGCTGTTATTTTGTTGACAAATGTACCACAAGAAAAGGTAACTTCTCCAGTTATATTGGGGAAAATTGCACATTAAGTTAATTTTATTCACAATTAAGGGAATAGAAAAATTGTACTCCTGTAATGTTTATCCTTTGAGTGAAACCAGTAACAATTCATGTAAATCCATCTTAATGAAGTAATTATTTAAAGAGCAATGCAAGTTAATTTTCCCTTACTAGAATATTTCATACTTTAATTTTTGTGAGTTTCTTCTTTGTTTGTTTGTTTGTTTGTTTGTTGTTTGTTTTAAGAATGATGCTGTCCACTACCCTCAATATCTCTAGAGCCCTCCATTACATGTGAAACATAAAACACACTCAAAATAGAAATGATATTAGTTGCTTAACTTCTCTGTAACTTAAAGACAAGTAAAATGGCATTGGTACTGGGTATATTAAAACTAGACTTTCATCCTGGAGCCAAGATGCTTTTCTAATCACTGTTGATGCTTGCCTGGGTTACTTGTGTTGATGACCTACTTTTAGGCTTCTACAAATAAAGGAATAAAGGTTTTTTAGGCAAATGTTGACACCTTGTCTAGGAGTAAGGTTCTAATTTTATCAGTGAAAGACTGGATCTAAAGCAAGATGCAGGCGTAAGGTATCTTTTTGGGTTCACATAATGTTTTTACAGTTAAATAAATGTGACAAAGCAAAGTACTAAATCAGACTGGAAATCCAAAATAAAAGAAATACGTCACAAACAATGCTATCATTCAGTTCAGTGGTCTGTGTTACATAAGTGGAACTGAATTTGGAAATAAAGGCAGTGTAGGGACATGTAGTGGCATTAAAGAAAGAACAATTTGGATGTTTTGTGTGAGCACAACTCGCCCATGGCAGTGTCCTGCAGAACATAAATTGTGCTGTGGCTCACAGAGTCCTATATAGAATATTACAAGACATGAAAGACCTGGTTCTAATGTTGCTTATGCTGGAGTCAAATTACAATTTCACCCTTAAAGCCAGTGGGCTAAATTCTCTGTTTGCCTACAAGAATTCAGGTGGGTCACTTGAAATGTGCACCAACCAAAAGTCTGGTTTAGCAGTGCAATTTGAAAATCCAGCCTCAAGATTTCACAGGGTGTGAGATCCTGTCTATGAGGCTGCTATATTTGCCAACAGCATCCTACTGATGGATCTTCATTCTCTGATCAGTTTTTGAAAGCTGTCTCCAAAGTCCTATAAAATTTTATCCAGATTGTTGCACCATGTTTGCTCTAACTTGTTGTACTACAGTTATTGCTCAGTTAGTATGAATTTGTGTCATTGGTAAAGTCACTCTCAGGATGTCATAGGACACCCACCAAGATGTTTGACACTCTCCAGGATCAGACAGCATTACTGTCTATGTGGGAACTGTTTAACTATGGCAAGCTACAGAAGCTCTTGTGAAGATGGTGTAATATTGACTGTTGGGGCATTTTTTCCTTATTTGTTTAAAACTGAGAGCTGATTTAAAGCATAATCAAGAACTTAGTGCAGGTCAGAGAGTTAAAGAGAAGATTGTCCTCTTGCTCTCTCCTAGTGTGGAGAATAAGTCTGTGCTTTAATCCCTGAGTGGGTTGTATTTGCAATGGAGGGGGATCCACAGCCAACAAAAGGGGGTGAGCAGAGGGAGAATCAGCCACACCCTGCCCCTGCAGCCAGCCCTAAAGTCCAGAGCAAAACCGTGGTGGACCTGGGGTCCAAAGGTGGCAGGAAAGGAGGGCAGTATCCTTCAGTGGTACCCTCCTCCTAATTCCCTGCTGTGACTGTTTCTTGCTATGAATTTAGCAAGACAGCTTTCACTCTGACAATCCAGCCCTAAACTAGCAGAAAAAAAAACCCTGGAACACATTTAGTTTTACGAAAACAAAGCATGACTGAAAACCCTCAGTTTAATTTAGCAATGGAAGTAAAATGACAAAAAAAACCTCCTCCGAGGCACAATGATGTCTGGGAATAGCCTCAATGCAATTGTCAGGTATTTCCACTGGGACAAAACCACAGTTCATTGTCAGGAGTGCTTTAACTATTGCAGATTAGTGTAATTTCTTCAGGTTTCTTTCTTCAGGTATGCCCAGAATGCCCTGTGTGATCTCAATGGATTTGCTGGCTTATCTATTGTCTTAAGAGGTTTTCAGACATTTATTTTAGGGATGTGCAGATTTTCAAAAATACTGCAAGAAATATACTTGTATCCAGCTGCCTTTAAAGAGTAATGCAGCAAATTTTCATGGGGGGTAAATCACTGTGAACCTATCAAAGTAAAAAGGAAGAGAAGTTACAGGAGCTACAGCAAATTATACAAAAAATAAGGGCTGTAGAACTATATTGCTTTTATCTGATACTGGTCCTCTCAAATACAAAATGATGCAGTTGGAACAATTATCATGTTCATTTTCATGTCTATGCTGAGATTAGGGGAGTGTTTACATAATCAGCAGTGATGCTGCTTGTGTAGGAACATATGGGCTCCTCAGGTAAATCAACAGGCTTTCCCAAAAGTGTAAGAATCTGGTTAGCAGCTTTTCCAAACTGCCTAAGACCCAACATATCCACCTGCAAAAGCATGTCCTTAACCCCAGGTACTGAGGCAGCCTTCCTTCAGAACCCTATGAAGTCTGGTGGGTGGCTTGGACATGATAGTGCTGATGACCCTGCCCTTCAAAGTCACTTCCCAGTGCACCCAAAGGGATACAGCCTGATCACCAAGTACATAAACTAGATCAAATATGCATCAAGCAAGGTGTATAGAGAGGGAATAGCTGATAAACTTTTCATGGGTGAAATGGGAACTTGGATTTTTGGTGGATGCTGTCAGACCTTGAAATTCTCCATCATAAAAGTGAATAGAGAAGGGAAAAACAAAAAAAAAAGATCGAGGAAAATGTCTTTGTACAAGACAAAATGGGGAAAATGAAGATAAGAAAATTGCTTGATAGAAAAGGGAAAAAAATATCAGTAGAGATACTCAAATGACTATTCAAGTCAGTAGAAAAGTAAATTATAATGATAAGCAAGTTGTGGGAAGAAGAGATTTTAAGGCAGATGAAGGTGGTGAAGTCAATGAAGACATTGTCAGACTCCAGAGGAAAATCAAGGAAGTCTACGAGAGAATCAAGTCAAAAGATAAGTGGGTGACCACAAAGTCAGGAAAATCATAGGACAGGACTGTATTAGGAGAAATAAAGGGATAATTTGTTTTCATGTGAAGAGGAATGAACATGTTAGTTTAGAGTAACCTCTAAGGAACAGGGTACCTGAACGAAGGTGTGCTGAACAGTGGAGGTAGACTATGCCAGCGAGAAGAAACAAAAATGCTCTTGAGAAAATGAGTAATGCTTGAGGAGAGAACAAAGGGAAGAATAAAATAGGAAGCAAAATGAAAGGATTGGGACTGGCATGACATCAGAGGAAAAGCACTGACAAAGGCTGGAAGAAAGAATTGACAAAACAAAAAAAAAAAAGGAAAAAGTATCAAAGGGTGTGGGAGGTGCAGAAAAGTCACCTCCCACTGGTACAGAGGAGGAGCTGAGTCCTGGGCTTGCCAGGAAGAAAGAGGTGAAGGGAACCTGAAAACTGAGTGAAATATTTGTCTAGAACATGACATGCTGGTGGAAGACAGAGAGAAGAGAAAATATGCAGAATGAAGACACTGACAGCACCCTCAGCACCTTTAGCTGAGAAATACAGTAAAACTTACACATCAGCTGCCACTCCCATGAAAAGCTCCACTAAGGACCCTGCACACAATCCAGGGGCAATTTTTGTGTTACCTAAATGCTACATCTGGAGAAGGGACACACAACTACATAACTGCATGATCTGGGGATCTGTGGGTTGTGGTGCCTGGTGTGAGGACATGTTTGAGCTGACAGAGATCCAATTCAGAGTGGTGGGATTCTTATCTGGAATGAGCCCTGCAGAGAAGCTGGATGAGATAAGTGGGCAACAAGGGGCTGTCTGATTATACTGAGAGATTCTAAACCTCTTCCAGAAAAATTAATGTGTCAGATGCCAAATCTAACACTAAAGGGACATTAATGGCTTGCAACAGGCTTTGAACACCCTGTGGTCAAAACAATGCTGAGGTGTAGAATGGGACCCCATTTGAAAAGGGTTTGAAAATCTTAAAAAACATTATTTCACACCTAAATTCCTAAAATTTATCCCTAAATATATTCCTAATTTTTTTCAGCCCTAAAAGTTCTTAAATATTGTTTGATCAGCGGTGTGACTCCCTGCTCCACAGACATGTAAATAGTAGGGCTGGTACAGAAATTGTCTCTGTTACAGGAATTCAGGTTAAATAAATACATTTCTCCTCCCTGGTGAGGAAAGGAACCCTATAGGAAGCTAGTCTGGGGTTCTCTGAGAGGCTCCTAAACCAGTATTGACCTTGTTGTCCTTGAGCATTAAATCTATAGCTCACCACACCAGGATGGTTGTCTATTTTCCATAACATAGATGTGATTAAGCCTCCTCAGATCCCAAACTGTCCCCAGCTTGTATGTGCCAGGCCTCCACGATGGGACACCTGCAGCTGTGCTTGAGAGAACATTGTTTCTACATGGTTTTTTGTAAGAGATTTTTGGCTGAGGTATTTCTGGATCCAGTAGTTACTGCCTAGCAATTTCTGTATTGCTTTATAATCACCATATATTATATTGTTATTACCAATTTAATTCACATTGGTTGCATCATATAGTGAAGAAATTATCAGGAAAGCATGAGAAGACACGTTCTGCTAGTGTCTAAAAATATTAAATTTGTAATGCTTAGCAGAAATTGGCTGCCCTACTCTTAGATTCATATAGTAAGAAATGTGATAAAAATTAAAAAGCAAATTTTGGAGAGGTTTCCAGAACTGATAGAATGATTAATTTTTTCCTTTTTGTTTATGTGTGTTTTCATTACAAGAGAAAGCAGAAAAACAGACAAAAGGATGGAGGAAAAAAAGAAAGATAAAAATATGTGCAGTAACACATGTAGGGTTCAGTGCTGAGGTATTAAAAGAGTATGCATGGATCAGCTCATGTGGCTAAGAAATGTCAAAAAATTATCTTTCTCTGCAAGACCATTTAAAATTGATATTTTTGTGCAAAAAATATAATTGATTTTGTCATGACAAATCAGTTTTCAAAAAGCTTCCATATAAATTTTTGTGTGTGTGCGTTTGATTGTTGAGTGTCGCCAGTCAAGAATATGATGATGGAATTCTTTGCTTTTTATCATAGATTTTTAATGGCATTTTTACAAACATTAGTCAGTCAGAAAGACATCTTCACTGTATGTCAACTGAAACTGCATTTGGCTCCGCTGTAAAATTTCCAGATGTTTCTGTAATACCACAAATTAAATATCTTGATTTTACCTTGTAACTGTTGTATTTTACCAGTATTTAGCTCTGCCTTGCAAAAAACAGGGGACAAAAACACCCACCTGGGACATCAATGCAGTAATAATGGATTAAACTTTGGCAAAATTGTGTGAAAAGGATCCTTTACAACACCTAACAGATGTTACAGTGTGTTAGTTGCATAGAGACTATTAAGTTTCTTGCTTTTCTTGTTATGAAATACTTGTCCATAAAATAATATTTTACTAGAAAATTTGCAAAGTTTATAGGAATCTTCTTAGATATTTTCAAAACACTGTAAGAGCACACTAAAGTATACTTGTTAAATCTATCTTGCAAGTGTTTCATTGTATTCCCTCTGGATTTCTTAATTGTGCTGCTCATTTTGTTCCTTGCAGCCACCATGGCTTTAGAGGAGCCCTGACAATACCAGAGATCAGCAGAAAATGCATTTTATTAAGCAGGTGCAAGCTCATCCTACACTGACTGATGATGAGGTTGAGTTATCAGGCAAGTCTTTGGTCTCTGAAATTGGAGAAAAGGAGAGAAATTGTGTGGAAATGGTAGACCAACACTCAAGACTGTTTTAGCCAAATACTCCTAAAACATACAGCTCAAGCTTCTTTATCACACCATTATTACAAAATACATTTACCTAAAAAAAAAAAAAAGGGGGGGGGGACGGACATTTACTTCATAACCAAGAAAAGAAACAAACTGTCTATCTCAGGTCTTAAAAGCAGAACAAACCCCACTGCTGTTCCAACAAAAGCAACATGCAGCCCATGTTTCTTTCATGCACTCACTTCTCATTGTAGCTGTCGTAAGGTGCATTTACATAGGGCCAATCCCACAGCTGATTCACTAAGATGATTTTATGGGTGAAAAGGGAACATGACTTAATGGAGTCACTCCAGGAATACAAATAAAATCAGATAACTTTCAGAGAATAATAGCTTTCCTTTCTGAAGTGGACTTTAAATCTCTAAGAAGAGAATAGCTCTGCTTAAAGCAATCTTTTTTTCTTCACTCAGAAGTGATCTCCGATTAATTGTGCAGTTTAGCTGAACTTTGCTTTCCTTGGTATCCTAGGAGAAAAGCTCTGACAGACTGGGAATTTTAACTTGTTTGTAATGTAAACTCAGTATACTGGTGGTGCTTTTTCAACACTCCAGAAACTGCTTGGGAGGAAAAAGAAATAAATAAAAAGGCTTTGATCCTCTGAGCAAACAAAGAGGGGAGAAGGAGGTTAAAAGAACCATCATTTGTTAAAGGCATAGAAGGAAAATGTGGGAAAGGTGTTTCTATTTTAACAGTTTCAGAGGCTGTAAGACTCTTGGAAATATCAGACACTTCAGCAGCATTAGAGGCTTCTGATAAATAAGGTTTGATGCTTTATTTTTATTGTGTCATTGACATTTTTGAGATTTCTAAGGATTATGAAATTCTCAATAATATCAGTCATCTAAACAAGACTTTTTTTTCCCCAGAAGCAGATATCCAGTACAAAGCTCAGTGATTAATGCTAATACCCTGAGTACCAAGCTCAGATAAACATATTCCTAGTGGCATTATTCAGTATGAAGAAAGGACGAGTTTAGTCTGGAAGTAACAACTGGGAGCTGAGATTTAATTTGTATATCAAATTTTTGGCCAAAGGGCCAAATGTAAATTGAAGCTTGCAGTAGCAAGGAGGGGTGTGACCCAGTCATGCCCTGTTGGCTGCTTACCTCTGGGAGATGCTTCCACTCCCTAAAATGTAGTTATTTTGGCCAGTAGGTGAGATGAAGTCAAGTCTTATATTACTCCTACTTATGTGCCTGCCTATTCTGCATTTTTTTTAAGGAAGGAAGCAGACAAATAGTTCCATTTAGACCTAACTACCTTCAATCAATGTCCAGGGAACAGCTGCAGAGTAATAGGGTTTCTTAGTCCCTGTGATTTCCTGGCGAGGGCACAAGGTTCCAATTAGAACTTATCCTGAGAGAGTGCAGTGTCCATTAGGGCAGAAATGGATGGAAATAAGCCCTTTTCATGTGAGATTCTTCATTTTCAAAGACTGTACACAACGTTCCCTTTGCCTGAACGCAGCATTTATGGTTCCACAGATAATGACACCAGTAAGGACCTCATCTGGTCCCTCTCCCCCTCCAAAGATGGCATAAACTTTCTTTAAGTCTTTATTCACTGAGATTTGTTGAATGATTTCCTTAAAATCTGAAATTACAGGCATTTCACAGTCTCCTGCAAAAGCATACATCTTAAGTGCTTCATTGCTCTTACGGACAGAAGGTCTCCAAAAGTTCAACTAAATCCCACTTTTTGCAACCAAGCCTATCACTCTTATCCTCTCAGCTATGGAAATTTGAAGCAATTCAGTATTTTCTTTTCCATTCCAGCCTTTTATATTGCAAAAGGATTAGATTTTGGCTGTTTAATGTTCATTTAGGTAATGTTCCCCTCAGTCATCTCCTCCTGACTCAGGGAAATAACTGGTTTTCTTTTACCATTTGCTTTTTAAGCAGCTTGTTTTTCTTGCTGTTTTCCTTGTGTCTTCTCCAATAGCTCATCTGGACCCATACCCAAAAGACAAGTACAGACAATGAAAGGCTTGACTTCCTTTGTCTTGAATACAACACTTCTCAAAGAAATCATTTGTACCATTTCTTTCTTTTGTTCTCCAAAAGCCAGAACTTTGCCCAAAGAACCCTCAGGAGCTGCAGAGCCATAGTGATGTCCTTGTCCTGTCAGGTTTCAATTTGCTATATTTTTTCTTGATTGCTTGTGGTTGTTCCCAGTTTGCAGCCACCGAGTAATTATCAGCTCTCACATCCACATTAATATTTCAGAAGAAAAAAAATTAAGGCAGTTTGAACCACCTGCTGCTTTGTCTTTGCCAGAAAGAGTCTGGGTGGGCTTCCCTTGGTTCAGTCACTGCTAAAGAGAGGGGCTGCTTGACTGCTGCACTGTCTGCCTGTCATGGGCAGAGTCTTTGTAGAAGGGAAGCCCCCAGACCAACTCCAGGCATAAAATGTCCTGATGGATGCAGCAGAGCTGATGGTGGACACAGATGTGTGATGGGTCCTCATTTGTGTGTTCCAGCTGTAGGTCCATGAAGGGCAGAAGCTGCTCCTGCTTTCAGGAGGTCTCAGATGAGGTGTTTGACTTTGCTGCTGCAAACCCACACAGAGTTCATCTCCATTAAGCCTGATAAACGTGGCATTAGGCAAGAATCCAGAACTCCATGACCCCTAGACACACTTTGTGCCTCACTTGTTTTATTTCTCTTCTTTTACTAAGACTAAAACTTTACCCTGGTCAGTCTGGAATATTTCCCAAAATGTCCAGGACATGGATAATGTCAGAAAAGTCCTAATGAAGCTGCCACAGGTACTTGGCCCAAAAACTCCTAAGAGAACCCTTTGCATCTGTTAGGTTCGTGCATAAGAGGGCATTAGTTACCACCAAAAAAAAAAACAAACCAAACTCAGGAAGGAAGAAATAAAAACCTCATGTATCTGTAGTAATTCATTAAGCACCTTAATATTGCAAAAAAAAATTCCCTCTAGCTTTCAAATTAATCAACATGCTGTTTTAATATGTCTCAGTGAATCAAAACACAGCCAGTCCAACTCACTTTTTCCTCACCATTAATTTCCAAGCCTTGAATTCCCCCTGAACAGGTGAGCAGCTGTTTTGAAGATTTAACTGGCCCAACTCTATCAGAGTACAAGCCACCATTGTGTATGAGAGAAGTCTTTTTTTTCTGTCTCTGTCGCTGTCTAACTTGGTAACATTAGGACAGCTAAATAATCACTCCTCGGATGCACTGGTTGAAACGGAAAATTGGTGCCCATGTGAGAGAGAAATTTTTAAACTCTGGGATAGGGAGACACAGAGAGGGATATTCAGGCAACTCACAGACGAATGTTGATGATTTTTTCTCTCCACCTGTAGTATAGGCAACCCCAAATACTCATCTGATATGTTGGCTCTTGAACCTAGATCATACTAAATAAATCAAGTACCTAAGATACACTGTCTGATCATGGTCAGCAGGGCCTGGCATTGCAATGCCACTTATTGAATGGTCATCAGTGTGTTCCTAAGGCCTTAAAAAACAGTTTCCAGGTAGATACATCTGTATTTAATTGACAGGACTTATCTCAGTAGGATTTTAGAGTGCTGCAATTTTTTTTACAACACCTTTTTTAAAGCACCAGGTAATAGGTCCTCTAGCATGTCCCATATTTGTCCATTCCCATTTATGAGATGGTTTCCATGCCAATGATTACAATTAAATACTAATATTAGCAGTTTTCAAAAATAAAAGCACTTTTGGAATGATCTATGTTTGTCTTTAGAGACTAAGAGCAGCAAAAATGAATGGATTGAGAGGGATCAAACACATGGCTAATTCTTCATTAGGCAACCTAAGACAAATTAAGTGTGCTAATCTATTCAATGTTTTTTCTAGTTATTTCCATTATTATCGATGCCAAAATTACTTTGTATGTATTAATTTACCTATGTCTATTTATTAATTTAAAAAAACTCACCTGAAATGCAGGTCCTACATCCCATAGTCCTTTCTCAAGCAAAACTTCCCTGATAACAGTAGCAGAAGGACTTCAAGATGTGACTGGAACTCTCTGCTCTTCTCCTAAAATAAAATGTAAATTCTTTCAATAAGATTCATGTGAGTGCATTCTCTATCTGTATTGATTCCAGATACTCTCTATATTTAATTAAGATATATTTTTCTGCAAAATTATGCAGAGTTCTATGCAGTGTTCAATGGAAGTGGTCCAGACTGTACCTGATCAAAAGAATTGATCTAAAATTTATTGCTGATTGCTGACTATTATTATTTATTAATTTTTACATTCTTTTGATGTGTAATTGACTATCTGTTTGTCAGATAAGTAGACAGAGAATTATTGATAGCTAACTTGATTATCATGTCTTCCAAGTTCCAAAAAGTTGGGTTTGGTTTTTTTTGTTTGTTTGTTTTTTTGGGGTTTTTTTGTTTGTTTTTTTTTGTTTTTTTTTT
>VXBR01010119.1:905386-1006329 GCA_013400215.1 Cisticola juncidis | reverse complement strand
TCTCAGTGACCTGAACATAATTCAGGGTTTCTATCCCAGGGTCTGTGTTTCGCAAACCCCTCATTGTGAGGTGCAGCAGAGGCAGTCAGAGCCAAGAGCATCACACTCCTCTTGGGGAAGAGAGGGGAGAATGGACAAATTGCAAGAGTAAGCAAAGTTGTCCTGCAAGAGAGGCAAGCTCTGCCATGCAGGGGCAAATCATGTACGTATGCAGGGTAAGAATGGATCACAAGTCTCTGCTTAGTTCACGTGCAGAATCCTTATGAGTGACTTCAGTAAAGAAAACCACAACATGTAAAGACCATGAGCAGTCTCCCCTCTTACTGTAGGGACTGTGCAGAAGTCCCTATGTGCCTGCAAAACCAAGCATTAAATGAGTTCTAATACTAGGACAAGAGGGAAACAAGAAAGGAAGGAGCAGCATGACTTGTGCTGTCAACTTTAAAGTCTACTCTGCGTGTTCACAGGCTTTGATACCCCAATGTGTAGGCAGCAAGCTATATAAGGTTATAAACTTATGTATGTTTTTGGAATATTTGCATAAGGAAATGAATGCAGTAAATCTGTTGACGTCGTCAATGCAGAACCACTGTAACTCTATAGCTTTCTGCACTGCAGTGATGATTATGAAACTAGTAGGTAGTTTATGTTATTAACTCAAGGCGTCATCTTTAATAAATACTCATAAAACACATCAGGGAAAGCATAAACTGCAGGAACATGAGTAGGAAATTTGTGACACGCTCTCTACCACAGATAAATTGTTAACACTGCTGTTCAGTAATTATTTAATCAAAAGCATACTTAGGAAAAATCTGAAATAACAGAGATTTCATTTTTTTGACTAACAGTCCTATCTTCGTGTTAATTACTGAAGCAGGCTTATAGTATATTTAAATAAAAGTGTGAGATGGTATTGAAATTCAAATAACTCCTTTGAGGCTTTATGGCTCATACAAAATGCAAAGAAATTCAGAAAGAAAAAAAAATCCAGATTAATAATTCGTTCTTAAAGAGTGATAAAGAATTAGATGTTGTCTTCTAAAATGACATTATTTTTTGTCCTGAGTTTGTAAACAAATATTCATGTTATGGATGGGAAGGATATTTCATGTAAATTACACTCCTCCTTTCGTATCCTGAAGTTTTTCTTCCATTCAAAAGATACTGTATCTTTCATCATTCAAGGCCTCTCTGCACCGACCCTGGAGAATACAGAAACTTCCTTTTATTTGTCCTAAATCAGGTGAACAATAAAAAGATATTGATTTTTTATACAGTATAAATAGTTCACAAATGTATAAAAAATTAATTCAGGATTCAGTGGGTCAAATACTAGATTTGTGATAAATTAACAGCAAACGGTGGAGCTGGGCTGTGTTACAGCAGCTGGCAGTGCCATTCAATTTGTCAGGAGTGCTGCACTTCCATCATTTAATAGCTTCAAGGGATAATAACATCTGCAGTTTTGGGTTTTCAAAGTCAGCCTCTTCCTTCCCTAACTCTTACTCAAGCAACAGAGAGGACTTTGCAGCAAAACCTTTGTGCTGTGGTAAAACATCTCACTTGTCCCTCACTGAGAGTGGCTGCTGCACTCTGAGCTTGGCCAACACCAGCAGGAAGCTGCTGAGGAGCTGATGGCACAAGAACATGAGTCATGGACATGTCCCAGTCCCCCAACTAGTGTAAATCAGTGTAACTGCACAGTTACAAGCTCCAAGGACAGGGATACCTTGTAAATACAGGAAATATAGGGGTTGTGCAACATAAATAAAGCCAGAAGAGACAATTCAATCTATCTCCCAGCCCAAGGCAGAGTCAGTATTATTGTGTCACCTCTGGAAAAAGGTTGAAATCTTGTGATGGTAAAGACTCCACAACACTCCCAGATAGCATTTCCCCTGCCTCAGTACCCTTATGATGAGAACATTTCCCCCTAGTGTCTAACCTAAATATATATTTACTGTTTAAGTTCATTTCTGCTTTAGCTAATGACACCAAAGTTCTTTCTTCACAACTGATTTCTCACCCTCTGAGCTTGATGCAGCTTTGCTGACAATTCTGGTCTGGCCACAACTGTGATGGAGCTGGGGGTGCTGATTGGATTTGGAAAACTGTGAGTCTCAGGCCAGTGTATCTGTCTGTGCCTCCTCTAATGGTCTCTAACTGGCACACTCCTCAGCCTGAGAGATCTTCCAGTCTGCTGAATTGGCCATCAAGCCATGAAACATTCATTGCCTCTGGAAGGATTCTAAGTAATGCTCGTGAAAAAAACAGAGTCCCAAGATTGGATTTTTTTTTCTCTGTCACCTCTTACAGGAACATTCTGTTACAGTTTTTAACATAAGAGATACAAAGACATGTTTTAGGCTGTGTGATTAGTACAAAGGAAACCACTATCTCATCAGTGGCATAATGCTTTCTTTCTGAGTTGTAGCACTTCTAATCTTATGCTCTTTAGTGAGATGACAAACGTCAGCCTGTGCATTAAGTGTTTTTAAATGGCATAGAGTTTTTGTTACATGATGGTTCCAAGTAATGCTTTACATTATTATCTCTTGTTCTCATTAAAGGAAATGTTTAGTTTCTATCAAAGTAAAGGACGTAGTGTTATGCGAAGAAAATAACATTGGTTTGAAAATAAAATAGATTATAAGTAAAAGAAAGAATTATTGCTGGTGAAAAGGGCTTTCATGAAAACAGTATTGAGAATGACAGAAATGTCTTTTTCTCTGATAATTTCTTCTCTATTAATGGCCTATTCTGCTATGATCAATAAAAACTCCTTCAAGGGTCACAGTGCTTCCCAAGTTGATTACTGCAATAAAATCAAATTGGTTCAAAGCCTTTCCTGAGTAAACACTTACTGATAACATTTTATCCTCCCTGTTCATTGCTCTTCACTAGGGCTTGGTCTTCTCTAGCAAAGCAACTGGAGACAGCAGCCCTGGCTAAACCTCAGCCTGGGGAGCGTTTCCACAGTGAGGAGATTCACTGTGGCATTTTCCTGCCCCCTGCTCAACCTCACTTGCTACCAGGGTCAATTCCCTTCCCCTCTGTGGATGGGGGAGCAGAGCTTGGCACTGTCTGGTGGTCAGAGAAATGTGCAGACTTTTCCAGGGCTCTTGTCCTCATTGCTGAATATCAGCCATGCTTTAGGGCTGGAGCTCTTCCTCTGTTTGTTTCTTCCTCCCATCCCACTGCAGGACCCAGGAACAGAGTTTAATGACATCCTTCAGATATTTCTGAGCCATCTTCCTCCCTGAAATTTTCCAAAAGCCTTCAGAGTATGGACAGATTGCCTAGCAAGCTCCTTTTTTGCCTCTTGGATCCTTAGGAAATGGTCCTCTTGAACTTCCAAGACCCTTGCTGACTTTTTCAGAGTGACAGGAGGCAAGAATACCTGAAATTACAAAACAGGGTTATTTTCTCAGCTCAGGCACAACCTTCTGGAGTAAAACTGCAATGTCCCAGAGGACCTTTGGGCCTGTAGAGAGAATAACAGGATCTGGATTGGTGCCTGGTACATAGGCAGTAATCTCCTCACTCTTGCCCACAAACCTCCTGCTGTCTACAGGCTGAGAACCTTGTGCCCCAAGCCCTTGAGGTCCTGTGTTCCTCCAGCCCAACTAAGTGTGTGGAGAGCAACTGCAAAGGCTTAGCTGGTTACACAGCTCTGCTGATTGTTTTGCCTCTGGGTCTCCAGTATCATTTAGTTTTCCTGAGAACTCCTTGAAGTTAACCAAATACTTGCAGTTCATCCCAGATACTTCAGACTTACACCACATAAAAACCTTTCCTAAGCAGGCAAGTAATTCTTTCCACCTCAAGTCAAATGAATGGATTTCTACTGGAGCCTTTTGCTTCTGATTTATACCAACACTGAAAGTAATATTTAATTTGCCTCATGTCCCTCTAAAACTCAAAAACTTCTTGACTCCCACTCATAAGTCTGGAAGAACAAGCAGCTTCTCACCATTGCCCTTTCTATGAGATAATCTTGCTTTCCCCAGTTCAGGAAAAGCTTGTGAAGTTTAGGGAGCAGGGGAGGAAGGAGAAGTATTTGTAGTGATTTCTTGTATTTTTCACAGCTTCTCTGACTACCAAAGAATTGGTGCTTCTTTTGGTAATTTCATCCCAGAGCTTCATTTTTTTCATACAAATTAAGAAAAAGAAGCATTTGAGGGTGAGATTTACCTCAGCAGAAAAAAGTGATGCCACAGTGTGGAAGTCTACATCTGGGAAAGTCATATTTCATGAGAAAAAAGAATTACACTTTTAAGGAGGGATTCAATTGACCTTTAGATATCTAAAACATCTAGGAAGATAGAAATAATCCTCAAAAATTGTTGGGTTTTTTTGTTTGTTTGTTTTTTGGGTTTTTTTTTGGGGGGGGGGGGTTTAAAATAAAGGAACTATAAAGGGGGCTTTAAATAACCAGATCATATGTACAGCCATATAATCTGACTGTTTCATTAAAAGAACCTCACCTAAATGTCTAGGGTGGGACTCCAGCAGTTCAGGCTCAGTTTTATCCACGTTTGTCACATAACTGAAATTTTAGTCATAATTTTATTCATAGCCTGCTCTGTAACTGAACTCGAACAAGGTGCTATGTCAGCGAGAGAGGAAAACATGGTGCTGCTGGTTTTTTCTCTGGTCTCTGCCAAGTTGTCCTCCCTCATTTATTTCCAGAAGAGTCTGCTCTGTGTCTGTTCCAAAAAGAGATATTTCTCTCTCTGCAACACATAGAAGGAAGGAAAAATGTGTCTGAGATCCCACAATGCCATCTTTATTATTTGGAGATAAGTTTGTCTTGCAAAATGAATTTTCTCTCCCAGAATTTGGAGTTTGCCTTTCCATTGAGGTTTGACTTTTTAACCACACATGAAAGCAACAGCTTGTGCTGATGGAAAGCTCTTGTACTTTTATACCTGTGCTTCCTTAAGTTTACACAGATGACCTCTGTCAGAGACTGAATGACAGACATGGGTGACAGGAGCCTTTGTTTTAACCCAGGGCAAAGCTTCCTAAGTTCTTAGTGCTGAACTGTTAAAGTGTGAATGAATAAGGGAGGTGTTTTTCCTTGCATTATGCAAGAGGCCAAGCTGGCAAGTCAGTTATGGCCCTATGCCTTTAAAGTCAGTAGATCTGTGAATTAGCCATCCATAATCTTCAGGGCTGCCAAATTAAAACTGTGTTAAAGTGAGAAAGAAATACATCAGAAAACCTGGCAAGCATTCAAGTCTAAGCTCACTGTTCATCTTGATCTTGTTGACTTGAAAGGTTTGCATTTCAGACCTTTCAGAAAACATGAAGTTATTCTTTCAATCATCTCATAGTGTCAACACACTAATCCAATATTAAGGTACTCAGATATGCAAGCTCTTCTCAGTTTACATACTATGCATATGTGAAAACTTTCATCTTGGTTATAATAAAGACTGAAGCAACCATTTCCCAAGCCAAAAGAATTTAACATTCTTAAACTAAAACACTGTTTCCTGTTCATAAAGCTGATTTGGGCTCAGAGCTTCTGTGGTTTGAGTGTGGAGGAGGTTGCATTGCACAAATTAAAGCAAATACATTTCCTTCCAAGTGGTGCTGTCAGAAAGTCACTTCTGCTAGACTCCTATTTTCATGTAGAGGCGTTTGCAGTATCATAAATACCTGTTCTTCCTCCTCACGTCAAGAGCCCCTGAGACCTCGGGTTCCCTAATTTCCTTTTTGAGCACAGATTCCCTGACAGGGTTCACCAGAGTTTAGCTTAGTTTAAATTTGGTGCCTGGTGGGTTGAGTTCTATCTTTTCTGTCTTTAGCCATTGCTATCTTCTGTTAAAAGCTGTCATATGTTTGAAGGTCTCCAATTAAAGGCTGGACTTTGCCCTTTCTGCATAAAACAGCAGGAATCTGAGCCCTAGAGCCCCCAGGAGTGGATTCTCCTGATTTCCCTCATGATTCCTTTCTCCTCCTCAAAGCTGCCTTTTATTCCTCCTCTGGTGCACCTTGCAGTGTCTCTCATTCTGAAGCTGGCTCAATTAGAGCTAGGGAAACTCTTCCCTGGTGCTGTCAAAGCTTCCTGGAGATTCCCATGTACCATAATCTTGCAAAGATTTCCCCACCTGCTGCATTTTCTACTTCTTCACCAAGTCAGCTAACTTTTAGCCCCAAAAGACAGGAATACTAACAGCATCAGGAAAAGGCCTTTATAACATCCCTCTCCTGTTCAATGGATGTGATTTTAGTTAAAATGGTTTATTCCTTTACATATCAAAATCATCCTTCTTATTATTTCAGGATGTTTCTCTGGCTTTGTGTGGCTTAACCAGGTAATAGCAACAATTACAAAGACATTCCCCTGCTGAATCTCAAACACACCAGTCTTGCATTGCTCCAGTCTTATTGCCTGGGCTGTATTCAACTTCAGGGTTTTGGGGGAAATTCTCACATTCGTGTTCTCTCCTTGTACTGAGGGTCTATAATCACACACATTTGCACCAATATCTCTTAATGTAGCAGAGCACTAATTACAATACAGGCAACCACTGCACCTTCACAGGGACTGCTCATAGCCCTGCTGCACTTTGTCCCCAGAACTGACCCACCAGGATGTCACTGATGCATTAGTGCTTTTGATGATTGGGGTTTTCCTAATCTATAACTGAATTACAAAAATTGAAAATTAATATTAACACATTCCTGCTGTGCCCAGGAATGTAATCTTTTTTTCTGATGTCTTTACAGCTGAAAATGTATCTTTGGCATGAAATTGAAGGATCTCCACTGACTTTCACTGAATAACTTTTGAGTTAGAGCACCATAAATATCAGGGAAGCAGACCAAGTTATTCTTTTGTGCCATTTTAATTCACAAATCCACTAGTACTCGCCCTCTTGTGATCACAGCTGTAGTTAAATAGACTAAGGGAGCTGTTTTTATAGATAAACCTTTGTTTATGTCTCACCAGGCTTCGTATTTACTGCTTAAATCAGTCAAAAAGTACTCACAGAACCAGGAGACAATTCTCCTTATGACTCATATATTACTAGGTCCAAACTGTTCTTAAACTGTTCCAGCCCAGAGTTAACATATTTTTTTAAATAAATCCCAACTGTCAGCGGATGACTAGAGGTACAGAACTCATGTCTAAAAATTATTCAGTTCCTAATGTCACATTGTGTTAAAAAATTTTGAATTAGGCTAGACGTTTCATAATTCTGGACATCTGTCTTTGACAAATAAATATGTCATAGTGAACCAAAATACCCCTAGGAGAATATTAAAGATGTTACTATTTTTTAAAGAGACTAGCATAACAAATTGAAAGAGTTAAGGCCATGTTTTCCATAAATACAGATGAAAAAGCATCTAAAGATTATTAGGATGACAGCAGAGACTGTAATTTCATAGAGTTTTACCTGTAGCTCGTATCATACATCTGAGCTCTGTGACTTCAATGACCCTCTCTGAGATTTATTCAAAAATGTGGATTTTGCCTCATTGTTCCTGTTGATCGTAGGTTTTATCTGGTCGTTTGACAGTCTATTTCCTGGATGATTTTTTCTGTGGTTTGGTTCTGAGAGCTGAGAAATGCTGCAGATATTAAGCAGGGTAGGGCTTTGATCTTTGTTCCACCTGCTAATTCTCCATTGGATATTCAACACAAACTTGTCACAGAAGCAAACTACATCTCAACATGTAGGAAGTGAGGAACAGAGAGAACACCAAGGAGAAAGCATTTTCTCTTTTTGTGAACTATTTTTACCTCACAGACTGTTATTCCACTGAGCAAACTCAAGATAGGTAAAAGAAAATACACTTTGCAGGCTCATCTTGGATCAGTTGGAATCCTCAATATCTTTAATGTGCTCATATTTTTTACCACTTTGCTGGTGAGGTTGTGTCTGGCAGATTGCTGTGGCCAATCCAGCAACATTTCTTCTACAGACCAGCCATCCTGCTGTACAATAAAATACCCCCAAAAATCTGCACTTTGCTAAAATAGATACCATTATTATCTAAGAACAGCCTGCTGGGAACTTGCTACATTTATATTTTCTGCAATAAAAATGGCAGTCTGACTCCAGTTCAGCACTTCCTCAGTATTTTCTCTGGACAATGACAGTGTTGTTGTTGGCATAATCAATGATTACCACCACCTACCTTCTCTTCATTTTAATCTTTCCTCATACAGGGTTAGATGATATTCCATTAATCAAGGTGTTGCCATTAAAAAATAATGCCCAGAGGAATCTTTATCAATTTTCACGTTGACTTCAAAAACAACCCTTTTGTACCAGTGGTTTTCACTCCTTTTTGGTAAACCTTTCCTATTTCTCCCTGTGGATGCAGATTCTACTGAAAATATATTATCATTAGGACTGTGTTTCTCAAAAAAGTAGAAAAGCATAGATATCAGGAAGTTAATCCTGGACCCATGAAGAATCACAGACCGCAGGCTGAAAACTGAAATTTTCCTGTTGTTGGGGAATAGCATTAAAAAAAAAAAAAAATCCTTACCTTAGAAGCAGACTTTGAGCTACCAGAACACACACTGAAAAGCAGAATTTCAGACAGATTTCTGGCTAATGCTTTGGAAGAACAGACAACTATATGGATTAAGCTTTTCTTCACCTAAGTGCTTTTCTGCAGTGCTTTCTTCTACATTATCCTATTGAAGTGGGATTTTGCACTCTTGGCTCCCTAGGAATGCACCTCCAGTCAAAGGATTTACCCAATGCCTCTTTACCATTTCAAAAACCAGCATCAGCACTATTTATGCTGAAGTGCATTAGTAGAAACATATCTCACTGTGATGACACACCCTACTTGTGTTCTTAGCTCAGCAAGTAGCTCCCATCCTTTCCCCATCATTCTGGCAGCTCCATCTCCCCAACACCTGTGTCCTGACACAGAACATATTCTGATTTGGGATTGCTGGGTGGGATGTCCTACACATTTGTCCAGTTGTTGCCCCAAGACTGTGTTCAGTTCTCATTCTGTTTATTACTGGGGAAAAAAAATGAAGCAAATTTCCCTTTCCACATTAGCATGACAGCTTCCCACATCCCTTCTTGACAGCTTTTTTCAACCTGGTAAAGCAGAATTATGAACTGTCCTGAGAGGGTAAAAATCCACCAGTTTGTTGCCTGATTGAGGATTTGTGGCAGGTCTCCTGAAACCCCTCTGTGATATCAGCTCACACAAGTAGCTTCCCCTCAGCTCATGCAGGCACACAAAATGTTCACAAAGATGATTTATAGGCTGTTGAGCATCCTGATGAGTGTGCAGCTCAGCTCCCAACACCTCACACCTGGCAGAGAGATTCCAGTGCAACTAGGGAAATCCATGAGCTGCCTCTGTGTTATCAACAAATAGAAACGTTCTTAGCTCCTTTTTGGAATACCAAAAACTACAAATAGTTCTGCTAATCTTAGTCTGGCTGTAGTGACCTGAGGCCATATTTTAAAAATGGCTTTGGGAAGGAGGAAGCTCCCAAGTGTAGCTCTTGGATGGGTTAGACATCCTGCCTATGTAAGACCAGATGAATTAATCTCCTCCAGTTAAGGGAGAGCCATTGTCCCTGCTTTTTAAACATTTTTTCTGGGTTGGGATGAACCTGTCTCCCTCTAGGTCTCTGCTTCTCTACACTAGTGGGAGTGAGCTCTGTTGACACACATGGCCAGGCTCCAGGCCTTTGAATTATTAAAATTAAATAGAATTAAGTTTACCCATTTTGCTTATGTTTTTCACCTATTGTAACAACTGAGAATAATTTACCTAACCTTCTTTTTCTCACTAGAAGTTTGGGGGTATTAATTTTTTATCACTTTAAAATTTCAGATATTTTAGCACAGACTACAGTGTATACTACCAGTGGAAATATTTTGATATAGTAGGGACTTCACCACATGCTTCAGTTGTTTTTATATCTGTTATTGCTGTGCCATTTTAATGCAATTTTCCACAGACTCCCGTGTTATTAACCTGCATTCATCATTTATATCCCTCTCCCGAGGCTTGTTGTAAGACACTATAGAAAGAGATAAACAAATTACAGATACAGGAATTAATTGTTGCCTCACTGGAGCACCCCTCCCAAGGAACTTTAGGGACACTGGTTGGAATCAAGCAGCCCATAGGCCACACTGATGGGAATGGTAGGAGGAAGGTCAAATACAACTGGACAAAAGCACATACAGGGAAGCACACAGATTAGGGCAGATAGAAGAAAATGGAAGGCAGTGAAAGTGACCAAAATTACTGCAGGCCTCCAAGGAATGAGGCTCTGCAAATCAGATGTTAAACACTTCTCCCAACAAGGCTCACTCCCCGTTGTACATACAGCCTTTTCCACAAGCCTTGCCACCTCTGATGAGCTCATTATAGAGCTCTGCCTCCTCTTTCTGTTTAGCTCCCTGCCCACTGAGGTTCAGGAATGGGAATCCCTGCCCCCTCACAAGGGAGAGGAGATAGAGTGGCTCAACTCTTCCTGGCAGATCCTGGGTGTCCCCTGGTCCCAGTCCCATCTCCAAGCCAGGACAGCTGCCCAAGCCTTGGCAGCACAGCCCTGGAGGAGGACAGGGGCAGCATGGGGAAAAGGAAGAAGGACCACAATGCTGAGAAGGAAGACACTGTTAAAAGAACAGTGGAGAGAAGAAGGGACCTGAGGGTGAAGTGAGTTCAGAGGAATGCACAGGCACATCAAAGAGATTGTGTCTTTTAAAGAAGCATATGGTGCCTTGAACCTCAGGGGAGCTCTGCTGTGCTACAGTGGGTAATGACAAAGAGTAACAGACTGTCCCTTTCCCTGAAAATCATGTGGTTGTAACAGATAAAATACATCAGAGGAGACATGAGTGCCGGGCCCAGTGTCCAACAGGAGCTCTGCACTGGAGCCACTGAGAGCACCCAGCAAAGCCCAGCCAGATGTGCCAGCAGGGAGGGACTCAGGAAAACCCAGGGGACACCAAACTGTGACCAGGCAGAGGGTATGGAAAGGGCAAGGGAAGGGTGCAAAGCTTGGCTCCAGTAAGGTTTGCTAGCCTGACCTCAAGTGTACACAGAGCCCGTGAGAGAGTGGGAGCATGACTGAGTTCTTTGCTTGGAGCAAAAATAGCGGCTGTGAAAGAAACGGGAAAGAGGCAGGCAGATACAAAAGAGGAGAAAGCTGGGGAAAAAAGGAAAAGAACATGAAAACACTACCCTCAAAACCAAGGCAGACATGCCAGCCATATTAATTTCCACTACAAATGCCCTTCCTCCACTGCAGCTCAATGAGGGATCTGACCACAGTTAAGTTTAGGTTGTGTGTTTTCAATAATAGTAATAATGACAACAAAAAAGCCAAAGCCCAGAATTAAAACTCAAAGGGTTGGCTTAATTCTGAAAGAGGAACAGAAGGAACAGCTTTGCATGGAGGTGAATGTGTTTTTCTCTAGAAAAGAGAAGAGTCTACAGAAGAGTTTTGTGGGTGGTTTTAAGAAGTTTCAGTGGTGAAGCTGATAGTCCTAAGAAACAATCTCTTCTGTTATATTCCACAGTTATTTTTCAGCCACAGCTGTCAATCACACAGCTTTTCAAAGAAGGAAAATGTCAGTATCTCTGCTTTGTAGAGACAGCACAGAGATGAGAAACAGCTTGCCCAGTATCAGTCAGTCCAGTACCTGTAAGGCAGCCAGCAGCAGTAAGAACCCCACCAACCCCACCAACAGGGCCCCAGCCTGGCCCACACCTCCTTCGTGCCCCCTCTGGGGGGCTGGGAGTGTTAATCTGCTGGAAGAGTCCTGCACCTCATTAAAAACCACAGGGCAGATTCCCATTTTCCTCAACTGCTGTGTGGCCAAAGGAGAGTCCTCATTTCCATGCCACATCCCAGAATGTGAGGATCTCTACTGGAAATATGCACTGGAATTACTGAATGCAGGGGTGGGAGTCATGTTTTTTGGCTTCATTATAGACATTCAGTGTATGACTGGGAGGAAGCAGTTAATGCTTTGGGCAATGATATCTAAAGTCTGAAATAAACCTCTGTTTAAATTTTGTGCTATAGAAAAAAAAATCTATACATAACACTGTCTTGGTTTGGAATGACAGGTATCTGTCAGGGAAAACTAGAGTTTCCCTTGGAATGGAGAATGTAAAAATCCCTCCCTCCAAATTATTACAATTTTGCAATTAGGAGCTTTCAAGCAAAAAATATAGGAATAGGAATAACAGTTGTTTANAGTCGTGTGAGGGGCCTTCAATGGCCCATTCACAGGAGATGTCCCTCAGAGGAGGATGGGGGCAGGAAGAGATAAGGAGGCCCTGCCTTATCTGGTGTTATCAGGTGTCCATTAACAGAGGGCATCCGCCCTCTCCCCCTCTAGAGTTACAAGAGATAAAGAACAATATCTGCCAACCAGCTTCAACAGATGAAAATAGAATACACTTTTTTGGTTAAATTTTTCAACCCAAGACAAACAGCAGCAGCAATAACTTGAAATTAGGGAGATGTTTTCCCCACTTATGGAAACATAACCTGTTCATATGCTCTTGTACCTTCTCCTGCAGCATCTGCTGCTGGGCACTCTCTGACACAAGATGCTGGGCTAGATTGGACTTGGGTGCAGCCCAGCCTGCAAATATCTGTGTTCCTAAATAAGTTGTCAAGTTTTCTCACATTCTGTTCCTCAATCTGTGTAGAAAAGCCCAAATAAATCATAATCTTCTCCTTTGAGAAATCTCACATTATATACTTTCTTATATTCTGAAGCAAAATTCCTTTCAATGCCCTCTTCAAAGCACTTGTACTCCTGACAGGGGTTTTGTAGTGTGCTTATCAAGGCTCTGTTTTCCCAGTGGAGAGCCACAGCTAATTACTACAGTCACAGAGTCCTTGTATAGTGGGTCTTAAACACCTTGCCATCCTCAAAACTGTCTGGTCAGTTCATTCTTGAAATAACTACCTAAAATAACAGTGTGGGTAGAGATTCTATGATTGCTTTGCAGATTTTAGTATGAGATAATTTAGCACCTTTCATATTTCAAAATTGCAGTTTTTTAAAAGCAGAAGAAAAATAATTAGGAGATGAAAACACAGCTTTTGAATCTGAATTCCACCATGTCATGGAAAAATATTTCTTTTTGTGCTAAAAGTGGAGGATAGATGAAGGATGGGTATTTGTTTAAAAACACGAGAGGCCAAACTGGTGCATGGATGAAATTGTTCATTCTCATTATCTCCTTAAATTCAGAGGACTGTTCTTTTAATATAGATTTTACTATTACAAAAGAGATTGTGAGTTCTATTACATGCACCTTGTTTCACAGGAGAAAAAATGTCTATGTTCAAAAAAGCTATGTGATGAAAGTGGAAAAATGCACTGTCACAGGACAGTGGGAGACAGAGTCCAGTATCTGAAACATCTGCAGAGGTAATAGTAAGAGATGTGGCTGGTTTTCTTTGAGGGCCAGACACAGAGGTGATGCTCAGTACAAGAAACTGGTAGATAATGGATCCAAACTTGCAGACAGTGGTGAGCAGCCTGAGATTTCAGACAATTCTGTGGGAGTGACAAGGGAAAATTCAAATCCACATAACAATAGTTTTTGGCAGAAAAAGACCCCAGATTTTAAGAGGACCCTTAAGTTGTGGATTTCCAGAAGCTGGGAGATTCACTAGGAAAAAAACTTGCTAAATGTTTGTATTTTGTGTCATCCCATGCCATTTAAGGAATTACAAAACATACAAAGGACGATGACAAAGAAAAACAACCAAATCTCTAAATCCAAATAATGAGACAAAACAGAGAAAGCGATCAGCAAGATTCATCATCTTCATTTCATCCAATTTACACCCACTGTAGAGTTGACCCTTGTAGGAAAAGAAAGACCAGTCAGTTATTGCCCAGTCATGTTGGATATTACAGTCCCTCCCCACAGACCACTAGTGGCCCATACATTGATTTTGCAATCAGACCAAAAGCAACATCCTTAACACCACACTGGATTATTGCCCTGACTCTGACTCAGGGAACATTTCCTCTAGCTCTTGTGTTTTCCTTGGAGGCCTTTCCATCTAAACATTGACCAAGCTCAACCTGCTTCAGCTTTTGAAATATGACAAGGTAATAAATCAGAGCCACAAGCAAGCAAGGCAGCTGTGCTATTGCAGTTTAGAGGGAGGCTGCCACACAGAGCCAGGACAGATTCCCATTTCACACTGCCAGCAGCACTGTGTGGGTCCAAACCATACCCAAAGGCCAACAGGATCCCTCCTGTGATCCCACACTCCATGGGGTGGTGGGGGAGAGATACAGATACCCAGGCCATGGTTTCAGTGATTTTCAAAATTAGCCTTGATGCCACAAACTTCTCAAACATGCCATAGAATTCTATAGATACCACGCCTCAGGGGTAAGCCCTTGTCTCAGGTGTTAGAATCCTGTCTTCTGCCCTGGGATGCTCCAGGCTGGAGGGAGGAGAGCAGGAAATCCTGGTGTTCAACATCCCTGCACCACTGGCAAACCTCTGATCAGTGGACAAGTCCTGAGATACAGATGTCAGATGTTAGGGGAGGAATTCTTTACTTAAGGGTGATGAGGCCCTAGCACAGGTGCCCAGAGAAGCTGTGGACTCCTCATCCCTGGAAGTGTCCCAGGCAAGGTTGGATGGGGCTCTGAGAAACTTGGTCTAGTAAAAGACATCCTTGTCCATGGCAGGGCATTGGAAGCAGATGAGCTTTAAATTCCATTTCAACTAAAATCTTTCTGTGATTCTATGAAACTGTCCCCATGGTCAAAGGTGCTGCAGCAGGTCCATCTTCTGCCTCCCACAGCAGCATTTCCCACATAAACCCAGTGCACACTGTGCTCCTTCCAACACTCCTCATATCATGACCGTCCTTTTGAGGAAAAAGAAATTATAGATTCGGTGCCCAACACTGGAGAAGCCACTGGGAGACTTCCAAATGAGTTTAGGGAATTTTTATCCAGCACATAAGTATCAGACAGTGGAGCTCTGCTCCACAGCTGCTTCACTGCCAGACTCCTCAAGGCAAGGCTGGCAGCTTCCTGCTGGAAAGAGGAATCCTCTTCCAGGCACTTGCAGCCACTTACAGCTACTGCAGCAGTTTTGAGGGAAATTTGTCCCTCTACTGCCAGCACCAATTTGTGCACATTGCAGGTGGGACAAACTTGCTTCAGGTGACCTCTGGGAAGGCAGAAGTGTTGCCTTGAAAGTGTGTCGGTGATACCACTTAGCACTCACATTTTCTACTTCAAAGTGTTCTACCAACATTAATGAAGTGAGCTTAAAAATAAGAGCTGAAAACACCCTAATAACATGAGAATACTGCCCTGGAATAAGAATATAAGCAAGAAGGCAACAAAGCCATTATAAAATGAGGACATTTTTTTTTCTTTAATGAGGTTGCTTTACCCAATCTAATTTAAAAGTAGCTCATCTGTTTAGCTGAAACCCTCTAGTCATTTTTTGATAGCACTGTGAGGTGAAATATAGCAACCAGGGTTGTAAAATTTCAGTTCTGTGACCCTGGTGGCCTGAGAGAATATAGTACTCTATTTAGGAAGATCTTAAATTACTTCACTTATCACTCCAGACTATTTTTAAGATATATGTAAATGTATGGTACAGAGTCCCTCAAATGAACAGCCCCTCTTTTGGAGCTTTGAGACTGAGGAACTCAGCTGAGATTTGACCAGGAGCTGTACACAGCTACAGGTGTAGTTTTCTTCTGAAAGCATCATCAGGACACACATAGCTGTGAATAGATCACAGAGGTTTGAACAAAGCAAGCAGAAATTGCTAAATCCAGGCTTCTCATAAGTTAGTCTCCCATTGCTTTTAATAGGGTTAGGATTTTGCCTGCTGGACTGAATTCCCAGCTCTACACTGAATTCACTGTAGCAGAAATCCCTTAATCTCTCTGTGCATCCTTCTCTCTGTGCTCTTTCCTATCTCCTTATCTGTGGATAAGGATGATACTAACGTCTGCCTCCATGGGTATTATGAGAACTAATTAACTGAGCTTTCAGGAAAATTTCAGCAGCAAAGGCAAATTTCTCCTCTGGAGATAAAACACATACACACACACATATATAGATACAGGCATTTGTGTGTATTGATAGATATACACATATAATCTGCTATATATAATATACCTATCACCTGCCAGACCTTTCTTAATGTCAAGGCTCTTTATTTCTTTGCCTTGTCTTACTTTTACAATCCCAGTATTTTAAAATACTGTACTTTATTCAAAGTCACTGTGGAGATGTCAGGCAGGTAGTTATTAAAACAAAATAATAAAAGAAAAATAAAAGCATTTGCTTTCTCCTTATTTAATAGCATTTTTGGTTCTGCAACCATTATTCCTGCCAGTCAGAAAAACTGCTTGGTTTTTAATGAGAAATCCTAACAGCAACAAATTGCAACCCTCCCTTTCAACACAGACATGCCCTTTGAATTTAATTACGCCTCGGGCAATGCATTATAACGAGCGTGCGATAAGCGACACCAAAAATCTTCCCAAAAATCTTCCGACAAATGCAGCAGATATCGCCCACTGGGCAAAAATAGCTAAAATAGCTCGGTACCAGATTGCCTGGTTCGGTTTGGCACTAGCTCGGGGCCGAAGCCTGCCCGCCTCACCCACCCGGGCCGGGCTGTCCCAGCCTGGTCCCGCCGGTGCCGGGATCCGCTCCCTGCGCTGCCCCGGCTCCCCTGGGCAGCATCCCCAGGAAGGGATGGAGGACTCTGCCCCAGGACAGGGACATTCCTGCTTCAGAGCACCCAGCAGCAGCCAAGAGGAGCCGGGGACAAAGGAAGTGGAGGAGTTCGGGAGGTTTCCTTTCCTCCCAGAATAGTTTCTCACAAGCTGTGTCAACTATCCGCAGTTAAACAAATACTTGAAGTATCCATCAACATTTCCCGTTTGGAAGGAGAGGCAGCACCGTTGGTTTTGTTGTCTTGGGAGCTGCCACTGTCAGCAAGAGGAGTCTGCCTGGGATTTTTCTGATTGTTTGCAGAAGAAAATTTCCTTTGAACACAAATACCCACAGCCCTGCCTGTAATGCAACACCAGGGTCAAACTCTGTCCTTTGCATCCCTCTGGATGCTAACTTGGGATAATGCAATGTCCCTGTGTTACTTAGATCTTCTGGGATGGCCAGTGAGCCCCAAGCAGCAGCAGATCATAGAATGATAGGATCATTAATAATGGAAAAGATCTCTAAGATTATCAAGTCCAACCTTTGGCTAAATGCCACCACGCCCACTAAACCATATCACAAACTGCCACGTCCACTCAGTTTTTGGCCAGCTCTGGCAATGCTGGTGGTGCACAGTGGTTGGGTCTCCTTTTCATTGGGATGCCAAGTATTCATATGCACAGGGAGACAGCAGTCACAGATGCCTCCTGACTGCTGGTGGGCAAATCTCAAGACAAGTTCTATTTAACCTCAAAAGCCATATGGATGTAAACATAAAGTGAAGCAATTCCAATCCTGCCAGAGGGTTTTGCTCTTTTAAAGCAGCTGCATTGGACATAATCTCTGTCTTCCATTTCCTTTCCTGTCAGTACAGGTGCCTTGGCTTACTGACATTTTGAGAGGTGAGTTTTTAGTTGCATACCAGGTATAGCTGCTCTGGGTCTGAAGACCCTCTTGCTCATGGCAGGGAACTGCTTCCCTGCTGTGGTACAGCTCTCTGGTGAGCTCCTGCAACAGCTGTTTTCACTGAAGTTTTAAAGATGAAAGACAGACAGAGCTTTTAAAAAGACAGGGTTGGGATGCACAATCAAGTTATTGCAGTTTAATGTGTTTCTGTGCAGCAGCTGAGCCACACCAGCCAGCTGGGTTCACACCCTCAGCTTCAGTAAGTGCAGGATTTAAACTACACATTACCATGGCCTGAGTATGACTCTGGTCAGACATCCACAATAAATCTTTCACTTTCTTGAGCACAGTAACACCATCATGTAATGGATTTCTCCAGATATTTAAATGCTCAGTTCTTCCTAACTTGCCCTGCAACCATGTGCCTTACCACCTCCTTAGCTTTCAGATTTCAGATTTCAGCAAAATGAATACGAGGAGTGCTTTTTTTTTATTCACAAAAAAATAGGAACAAATATGAGAGCCTATGAGGTGCTGAGATATTCTGGATACCAGGCCTGAGGGTCATTTTAAACACCCCATTCTAGGAGGAATCAGAACAGCAGTGCTTTCCTTTTAGTCAGCCTCGGTGCTCCTTGTTATTTATGCAGCTGCGGAGCTGAACAATTACTTGGTCTTGTCTTTTGCTGCAGTAAACAGAAGCCAAGAGGGCTGCACTGCTATACAGGAGCTGAGGAGCTGCATGGCTTTGTTGAATATTTTAATGTGAACCTGAGAGTAACACTCCTTGTACCAAAATATTTCCAAGTACATCTCCTTTCAAAGACAAAATTTTAGGAGCTGCTATCATGTGTCACACGTAAACAATGTGGAGGATAACATCAAACACTTGGAAAGTGTGCAAGTACACCAAAAGGAAGGAGGGTGATTTACTGAGCTTTAGTCAGTTCAGTATAGCTCTGTGAGTTTTACACCTAGAGAACTCGCATTGCTGTAACTGTTACCTGTGAATAAAGCTTCCCTTTGGCAAGTGATAATTAATTCTTAGATTTTAGAGGTTTCTGAATTTCAGAGACCCCTGAGCACATTTGTATGAAGATTAGACATTGTTTCTTTTCTCCTTTTCTCTTTGAAGTCTTCTCTTCAAAGATTGCAGCTCACTGTTCAGACTGCACAAATCCTCTCTTGACAGAGCCAGCTTTTCTCTGCACTCGCAGAGCTTTGAGTCTAACTCTGCTCTCCCCTGCTCTGCTCTGTGCCCCATCAAAGAACAGAGAGATTGTCAGCACCACATCGCTGCCAGGGGGGAGGAGAATCAAACCTTTGCCAAATACATCAAGTGAATTGCTCACCCCCTGTGGGGAAAATTTACCACCCAACAATGCAGTAATTGATATTGATGGTGTGTGTTGTTCACATTTCAATTTTTTAGAGACTTGTTTCCAGGATTGTGAGAACCCGGTTACAGTGATCAAAGGTCAAAATCTTTATTTCTGTGTAAAACAACTTCCCTGGGGCTATGCCTAATGTGGGAAGAAATTTGAGGTTTTGGAAAGAGATTTATATAAGGCATGTACTTAAACTAAAAAAGACCAAGGATGCTAAATTACAAGAGTGAGATTTTCTTCTTATTTACTTATATGTGAATTGTAAGCAACTGCTCAGATGCTGAAGATATGAGCTCATCCACATTTTCAGTTGCAGTATTAAGTGCTGGCTCCATAGAAATGTAGGTGAATTCTTAGTGTTCACACCCTAGATGAACTTCTTACTTCTCTATTCTCAAGCTATGCTCCTCTGACCTTGTCATGAAACTATATTTTGCAACTTCTTTTCTAATGAAGAACATTAGAAGTGTTTGCTTTTCTTGTCTGTCCTGTTGAGCTAATTTGGGGAAGAGAAGAGAAAAAAGAAAAAGGAAAAAGAAAAAAGAAAAAAGAAAAAAGGAAAAAGGAAAAAAGGAAAAAAGGAAAAAGGAAAAAAGGAAAAAGGAAAAAGGAAAAAGGAAAAAGGAAAAAGGTGAATATTCTTATAATCCGGGAATTACTTTTCTTTACATCTTGAGATAAATAACCCACATTAGTGAGAAATTAGAAAACCAGTGTTCCACCTTTCTAATTCACAGTATATATGTATAGCTGAATTTCAGGGTCTTGGTGTTAAAGAGTACAAATCTCCAAATATTCCTACTGCTGCCTCTGCTCTCAGCTGCCTTCCTTTAGTGACCACTGCCGATGACCTGTGTATGAAGAAGTCACTGTTGAGGTGAAACCATCCAGCTGAGTTCTTGTACATTAAGTTTCTACTCAATGTGATTACAGTGACGACCCAAGAAAAGCAATGGGAGAAGAGGAAACAATGTTCTTGTCTGGCCAAAATGGACATTTTTCCATGTGGCAACATCATGGTTTTAGCCAAATTGCTTCATGCTAAAAATACATGGCTGTATGTTCAGTGATGCAAATTGTGTTTAATTTTCACACTGCCTTGCTCATTAGCAAGTACCTTAAAAATACCCCAAACTTTCGTAGGCATTAGAAAGTACCAGAGTAGTGAAGTGCCTTGTCCAAGACATCAGGGCAATGACAGAAGAAGGAGTAGAGCCTGGAGCACACATCTATCCCATCTTCAAACCACTCTTTATGTCACATTGCTTCCCAATTTAGTGTCCCAATTGGCCTAGTCATGCACAGTCCTCAAACATTCTTGACTTCTCTCTCACATAGAAATTTCCTTTTTTACCTGACGAAGGAAATAGTTCTAATTCTTGTTATGAGTCTTTTGGTTTTGGCCCAAAAAATTCAATGCACAGACCTGAAATTTTGGGTCACCTCTTGGAATTGGCCCCCTGGGCCCCATATGCCTCCTTCATCCACCCTGAATATTCACAGCACAGCCCCATGGTGGGTGCTGGATGCACAAGTGCAGCTGCACCAGGAGATCTCTCTCCAAGGGCCACAGGACAAAGGGCCAGGGAAGGAGGTTCATGGCTGAATGTCTTTGCCCAGGGGAAAGCAGACCAAAGAATACAAAATGTCAGCAGAGGGCATGTTGCCCTTGATGGAGCCCCCGCTGGCTTGAAACCCAGAATTAACAATGACAACAACAACAAGAAAATTAGTGAGGCTTGCCAGCTGGGGAGAGACATCTGGCTGGTGATCAGAGGGGCATGTGAGTCAATTAATCCATCTCCGAGCTGGATTAGCACACTGAAACATGCTTCCCTTCACTGCTGCAGAGGGACCTGTTGAATGAGCTGTAAAGATGAATGGAACTAAAGAAATTTCACTTAGATGAAGAAAAATGGCTCTGAAGAAGTGAGTGGGTGGTTTTTACATGCCTTATGTGCTGCAAGAATTAAGCACAACTCAGAAAATTTAGGGCATGAAACAGCCATTTGGATACAAAAGATCTTGCATTTCAGATCTCATTGATTTAAAAAATTGTATCTAGATATCTGCCAATTTATTTCTCATGTTTGTAGTATATCCAGGACAAAAGATACTACAGTGTTGGAATAATAACCCTTTGAGTCTGTTCTTTCACAATTGTGGTAAATCAAGTTATTGTTGCCACAGAAGCTGCTCCTGGGCTCTTTTGCTATTATATGGAATGGCAGGACTTTTGCTCAAGGGTTTCATGCTGCATTTAGATCTGGAGAAATTGAGACTCAGTCTCCACCTTCTCTGTCATTGCAGATCAGTGGGGCATGGTCTCCTTAAATACTTTTCAGATTGTCAGGGATAGGACTTGAAGGGATGACTTTGGTCACTGAGTTCAGTTGTGCTGTTGTGAACCATCAGGTCATATAACCAAACCCCTTCTTTGGAATTCTTCAGCTCCCTCTTAAATTTTGCTTTTTTGACTGTTATTCCTGCATTCAGAAAGCTTTTCCAAAACTTCATTCCTCCACTGTTTAGAAACTCTTTTATAATTTCCATTGTCTGTTTATTCAGGACCAGGTTACAGTCATTTGTTCTAATACCAGAAATGTCTCCTCCCTTTTGAGTCCTCAGACCCCTGAGGTGTCTATGGATAGCTGTCAAAAACTTCAGCTTTCCTTTCACTAAGGTAAACATGGGAAGCCACAGTGTTCTCCCCTAAAACAGGCTCATCAGTTTTGTAATAGTCCTTCTCTATACCTATACCTACTTCAATTATTATTTTCACAATAATACATGGATTATACACAAGTTTCAAATTATATCCTATGCAATGGCAGCAACACCATCTTGCACTCTCAGAAAATACCCTTTCTGTACTCTGTCTGTACTCTGGAAGTTGTATTCACTGACTGGGGAGCTTTTAAATTTAGGAAAGTATGAGGACTTTCAGTTAGCACCTGGAAGCTTGTACTTGAGACCTCCTAGGAAGAAGCACACGAGTTTTCTCAGCCAGGGGATGGTGCCCAGGGACAATCTTGATGCAGCTATTAGCAAAACAAATTGAGTGCTAGGATGCATCAGGGAAGATTTCTCTAGCAGAGGTGGTGAGGACTGTCTTTTTGTATTAGTAATGAGATAAACAGTGCCAGTGAAAAGACATTGACAACATAATCCTGATTGCCCATACTGAGAAATTGCTTGAATAGTCCCTGAAGTTTTTTTGGGGGTGTGACATTGTTCTGAATAATTCATTGACATGTGTGGGGGCATAGTGGAGACCATTCACAGATACATTTACAATGTGGGCCCCCTTTTTCAGAGGCTGGCAGAGGCCAGCTGGATGAGAGCCCACCACTGTGGGTCTAATTGTCTCATTGCCTCAGAATGGTCCCACAGAGGTTTAATTTATGAAAGCAGACACAGCTATACACACGAGGGTGCAGCTCCTCATGTCAAGGACTGTGCACAGTTCTGATCATCTGTACTGATGGCAGAGGAGCTCAAAGATTGCAGCTACAGCTCTTGAACAGTGACAGACACCAGAATGCAATGGTATCATTTAATGGCTAAATCAGTCTCCAGTTTTGACCAATGCAACTCTCCCAAGACAGCTCCTGAGAAGAGGCTGGAGACCATCTTAGCCTCAGCATTATTCACATCAGATTTGTGTGATGGGACCTTCCAGTTCTGGAGCTCCAGAGATTTTCTCTGCACAGCACAGCTGTGTCAGATGGTATCCAGATCAGAGTGGTCCATGACCCATCCTATTTGCTAAGATCATTTCAGCCAAACTGGCTCAGATATATTGAAGAACTACTTTGGTGATCAAAAGAATCCAGAATTAACTCTATGCTAGCAGGAAAAACTGATTTTGAATGCTTTTGAAAAATCTCCTTTATACTCAAAGAGAGCTTTATGTACAGAAACTGTCCACAGCCCCTGGGAATTTGCTTCTCAATTCCTTTAACTGGAGCATTTCAAATAATTTCAGCTGTCACATGTCATGTTTGAGAGACCATGAGCTTTGACACAATATGTGTCAAATATACCTTCAAACGAGTGCAGCACTTCTCTGGGAGGTAATGACAATTGCTGAGCATGATTTCCTTCTGAATAAATATGAAAACTCCACAGACATCAGTCAAAAGAAATTAACTCTCCTTGAAGACATTTCATAAGAATCGCCTTCTTTTCCTCTGTCTCTGCTACTTCTCTCCTCTCTCATGGAAAATGCCAAAGTGGATAAGTTCAGGACTTATCTCTCTGAAAAACAAGGGGGGCTAGAATAATGAAAGCCCAAACCCACAAACATCTGTCCATAACTAGGATTGTATGAAGATGACAGACATCCCTATTGCTACCGTGTCACTCAGTGTCCATCACTGGCTATTCACTGTCCTACAGACAGTCCCATGGATAAAGAGGGAAGGACTCCCTCTAGGCATGTGTATGAAGCCTATTGCAGTGAGCATGTCACCTCTTCAGGACCCCTGTTTATACTTACACGTACTTACACATTATTTAAAATATAGTATTTGCCAGAAATTCAGTTATCTCTCAGAGGAACCAGCAAGGACAGGAGAAGCACTTTTCCCCTTTTCTCTTTAAGTACAATGAAAAGACTCAGACCTGGTCCCCAGTTCAGAACCTGTTTAGATCAGAGATTTAACAAAACAAACCTATCTTTGTTAGGGGACCACCAGCAGTTCATTCAAAAGGGAATCTAACTTAAAAAGTGATCATAAATAGATATGTTTACTTGAAAATAAGAATTTCAGCATGAAATGCAGTTAGATATAAATAACAGACAATCTAAATTTAGGGACTTTATACATGCATCCCAACTTACTCTCAAAGCCCATGAATGTAATGAACGGACTCCAACATGTTTCATATCACCAGTGGGGAGTATGGAACTTACAGGGATGGAGGAATGTTTCTACAGTCACACTTGACAGAGAACTATGAATTCTAGTGAGATTTCATGAACAGCAGATGACAAATCAATCATGATGAGAGAAAAGAATCAATTAGGACAGCTCTAAGAGCATGAAGTAGATGTAAATACACCATTATAGCCATTAAGCAATATTCCTTCAATATAGCACAGCAAGAGACACAGGGAAAAGACCAAGGAAAGACAAGCCTGGCCAAGCTGGTTGTCACCTATGCCCAGTGCAACTGTATAACTCTTTGCTGCCAGCACACATGAACCACCAGCACTGGTGATCTCAGAAGTGAGAAGTTCCTGATTCAAGAAGAAAAAACAAATGGGGTGCTTTAAATTTACCTGCAAACTGCCTAGATTTTACTCGTCTATAAAAGAGCCTGTGCATTCTAAAAAGAAAGTTATCTTTAAGAGAGATTTTTAGCCTGTTCCATAGGATATTCAGCAGAAACTCTGGGTATAATAAAGGAGTGTTTAAAGCAGATTGCCTGCCTCATTCAGCTGTGTCATGGAGCTGATCCAAAGACACCCAGGAACTTTAAAAGGTGCTGGAGCTGGCCCATAGATTTCTACCGAGCTGTTAGAGTTTTTGCATGACATCCTGTAAGGGAAATCACTGGCATTTGGCTTACTCAGGAGATTTCACCATCTGTTATTGTAGAGACCCAATAATGATACAAAACACAAATAAGCAAAAAACCCTAATGCTCTGTCAAATTTAGTGAGGTTTTAAAATATTCCTGCACAGGTAGAGAATTTTGCTGGAGGAGAATCAACAGAGCAACGGGCTCAATTACATCCGAGTTTCCTGTGTAAGACCTGTCAAGCAACTCCCATCATCACGTCTGTAAGTGAGTGTGAGTAATGGGCTTTATTTAAATTCATGTGGTGCTTGCTACCTACATCCAGACAGATAATGGACAGATAGCAGAACAATGATCATCAAGAGGCTATCACTTAATTCTTGTTTTATTCTGCAGCTTGCTTGCCTTCATCTGTCTTCCCTTCTGAAGAAGTGAGCACGTTCCTTCTGTCTCAGATGGAAATGCAATGGCCTATTGTGCATTCATCACAGGTTTTCCATTTTCCATCCAAAATCATGACAGTGATACAAATATGAAAGCCCACAGAATTTTTTTCTAAAAGCATTCAGATCCACGGATATATGTTTAGCTTTCTGCAATTGAATTTCTTATGCCCAAAACACACAGCCAAAGTCCTTCTAAGTAGCAAATATAACATTTAAGGAGTTTATTTGTCTTACCAAAAACAATAGGTATTTAGTATGGTGGTAAGGGCAGAGCATCCTACAAAATATTGAAAAAATCTGTTGGCTTGCTGCAGTTCTATTGATTTAAGAAACACAAAGGGAATATGCTGAACAAGATGAGATGGAAAATTAAGTAGCATCATGTGAATGTAGTAGTAAAGCATCCTATATACTGTCACCACTGTCAGCTTCCTGCAGGACAAAAATATGTATTCAGCCCTGACAACTATGTCCTTCCAAAACAAGCATTGGTACTCATTCCTAGCCCTAGCTATCAGAATTCCTTTGGGTTTGAGGGAGCTGTCAAAGCCTTACAAGTTTTGAATGCTGTTGTGCAAGTAAAATTAATGACTCCTTTTCTGCTTCCCATATACTAAGGATTTAAATGAGTCTTTTTGCTGGGGAAAAGGTGAGGAGGTGCAGAGGGGCTGTCAGGATGGAATTGTAAATCCTTTGGCATTTAAAATCTTGGACCTGATTGACCTAATGACGATGCCTCAGACCAGTATTTATCTTGGTGCTGTAAAACAAGCAAATTACCTTTACCCAGGCGTGAATCCCACTTTGCAGTCTGCTGTAACTAACTGGGGTATGAGGCTCAAGTGAAATGCTCCAGTCAAGCAAATAAACATTGAAAAACAAACAAAAACATTTGCATTTGAGGAAGTATTAAATGTATTTATCATCTGCCCTTTGAGTCTGAGTAAGTGCTGGGGTAAGGAGACAGTAATATGAATAGCTGTAACTCAGTTATTAAATAAAAAGGAAATACATGAATAATTAATACAAATATTAACTGATGCTTGCCCAGCTGGTGTATGCTGAGGTTTTAGCTTGTGCTTTTCTAGGCATGATAGACAAAGGGTTGATTGGGGAGAGGGCTCCCTTGTTGCCCACATCCCCCAGCACACTGTAGGCTGCACCACCAGCTCTGGGCTGGCTATTTTCTGGGCAGTGAGGAGTTCCCAGCAGCACCTTGCTCATGGCTGTAGAATTTCTGGCTTCAGAAAGCAGAGTCAGCCTGCCAAGCACTCTGCCAGTGGTGTCTGTTTACCCAGCAGCTCTGACCCAGGGGAATTCATACTCAATGGGTGTTATTGACACCCTCATATTTCAGCTGGCTTCCCTGCTCTTCCCCACAGCCATTAGAAAGGCTCTCCAGAAAGCACTTTGGAGCAGCAGCCAAACCCAGATTCTCTGAAAATCCCATGGGATTTTCCCAAGGAACTTTCATGTGCCCAGGAAATAGAGGAAGCCCTGGAAAAAATGGCTATCTTATGATTTTTTGCTATATAATAGCAGCAGAGATGACCCTACATGGCCTATTGAGTTATTCTTCTACCAATCCTTTCAGAAGGGAGCAGATGATAAAATTCTCCAGAGAGTTTTACCAGAGTGCCCCTAGTTCCTGCTTTGCCTACCAACATTCCCCCTCACAACCCAAAAGATGCTTTTCCTTGCAAGACATGTCACAATGTTGAAGTTAGGGCTGAGGCATGGTGCCAGCTGGATGAATGTGTCCAAAGCCTGGAGATCATGGGATTCATCCAATGGGGCCAAATTTCTGCTGCCATCAGAGGCACATCTAATTTACCTCCATGTGAAGAGGAGCAGAGAGTACCCAAGTGTACTCACTGACCTGACTGCCCTCACTGCACGAGCGTGTAGCACATTCCAAGCATTAATTATTAGGACACAACTGCAAGGTCACAAAGTAATATTATCTGCTATTTTCTATAGGTACAAAGAGGTGAGCCAAAGACAGAGATGATCCTGGAACAAGATTGCAATGCAGTGGTTCAGCTACCAGACTGAAGCCTTTCCAACAACTGGAAGGGGATTTTGTGCGTGAATTTTGTGTGATTTTAGTGAACCCAAAACCACCAGAAAAAAAACCACAAAAACCCCATGTGCTTTAATGACTGGAGTGTAGGAAATATGTGATGTACACAAGTTTTTCTAAGATTTGGGAAAGTCAGTACTTAAATTAGATGATAATCATACAGTAAAAAAGTGCTGAAGGATATCTTCATAGAAAATTCCAGGGTTTGTTCCTTCTCAACAACAACACAATGAGTATTCAGGGCACTTTAAATATTTCTGACCTATTATTATAGAGCTCTTTTCTCTTGGTTCTGCTCCTGGCTATGCATTTCCCCAAAGAAATTAATTATCTTTATGGACAAATGGCTTTGAAAAGAATTAGCACTGTGACCATAGTTGTCTAGTTTAAATGAGGCAGCATTGGTAAAGAGAAATGGGTATTCAGTTAATGTTTTTGAGGGAAAACAAATTAGCCTTGGATGATGAAGACCTGAAAAAGTGGTAAAGTCTGGTATTTACTTTTTGCAGCTATATCAGTCTTAAAACAGGAACCCTTTCTTCTTGTGTATGGACTGGGCTGTACTGAAGGTCTTACCCCACTGCCTGCAGCTTCATCTTCTCTTCATTCTTAGACATTCATGATCTCTGAGAGTTTTATGCTGACACTCAGAAATAAGGAAAGAAGTGAAAGAAGTGATCTCTGCTTCTTCTGCCATTGATTCAGGCCATACTTTGTTTTCTCCACAGCTTCTCATTGCTAAAATACAGGGATGGCATTGTACCCTGTAATAAAGGGAGTTGTAATTGTGGAGAGACACAAAATCTTGTTTATCAGTTCAGCTGCTAAAAAGAAGAGAGCTGTTCATAATTCCAAAAAAAAAAAAATACTTCTGAGAGTAAGGGTTAGGTTTTCAAAACAGAGAAGGAACCCAGAGAAAATTACTTGTGTTGTAGGTTTACTTCCCTGTTACCTTGCTGATCCATCTGAGACTCTCTTGTTCCCTGAGTGAAGATCATGCATTGCTTTGGACTCACAGTCTGCACTGAAGCACAGCTAATGCTCTCCTGTAATTGTTTCCTGAATGCTGAAAACAGCAACAAAGCCCACATGCATGCATGCCCATATATGCTCACTGCTATGCTTAGGCTGATGGGAATTTTATAAATTGCTAATTCTGTCTGGAATGGAATCACCTCCAACCAAACTTCGGCACATTGGCTTGGGCAGCAGAACTAGGAGTCAAAAATGGGTTCTGTGGAACAGCAGGCTTAACAGCTGAAACCATCAAAGCCCTGAGCCTCCATGCTGGCCAGATGATGAGTTTTTAATTTCTTTCCTGTGAGTCCAGAGATGCAATAGATAAAATAGGGAAAAAAATCATAAGTCAATTCTGTTGGCCTTTAAATGTAAATGGAGAAAATCTGAAACTTCTATCAGAAAAGAAACTAATCTATTGATACATTTCTGTGGACCTACAATAGTTGTGTATCTCTCACATGCAGATATCTATCAAAACTCTCTGAATTTCTTAGTACACCTACTCAAACTCCAAATACTTTGTACTAGATGCATCAAATCAGAGAGGAAAGGAGGGAGGAATTTAATTTTACACTTGAAAAATTATGGATCTTTCATTTCTATGCCTCCCCACATTACACTCATATTTAATTTAAGATCTTAAGTGGTTCTAAATAAGCTTCTAAGATTCAGTTTAAGCACAAAATATTCATTCAGGATGAATGAATAATTCTGAAGAGCTGGAACAAGAGAACAAAGAGGGTTTTAACATTAATGATGGGACAGATCCATCAACAAGATAACTATGATTGACACAAATGGAGCCTCTTTCACTGGTACTTGATTTGGCCTTGCATTAGAAAGTGTTTTATTCCATGTGATTACAGTCCTAGCTCAAAACAGTCTGTTTATACAAGAGAACTTGCAGTTGAAGTCTATAATATCCCCAACTAACTGAACCAGTGGACCAGAAAAAAGTCTCATTTTTGTAACTGACACAAATTGTTGAACTTATCTTGGAAAATGTACAAGTTTTCTCTGACTGCAGTGCTCTTGTTAAATTTGTCAAATATTTCCCATCATGTGTTTGTCTCAAGCCCTAGGTGAGTGGACATGTAGGGTGTTTTCTGCTTGAGGCTCAGTGCACAAACAACTTGGGAAAAAGAAGCTGCTGGCATGAAGAGGGGGAAGGCTTGGAAGAGGAACACAAGGAGGTCACAAGTGGGAAGAAGGAGTGGGATCCACCTGAGAGCTGCTGAGGGGCTGAGCAGCAATCAATGAAAGGAACAATTCACAGACTGAAGAAATTGAACTTTCAGCATTTAAAAATGCTATTGTAACAGACAAACTTCCTGCATGGCAACACCCAGACTGCAGAGTGCCAAGTTAACTTACCAAGTTCATGCTGGACTAACTGGGGCATGCTGTGAAGATAATAAGAGCATTTATCTGTCATGAATGCAAGCTTATGGATTGATAGATCATTTGATCTGTATGACTGTATTATGGATTTGCCATTAGCTTTTATCTTTAGCCATGCTGACAGAATCAAAAACCATATTTATTACACTTGGTGGGTTTTAATCGACTTTGCATTTTCCTGTGAGTAGAGTTGGAACACAGATAATCTGCAAAATACACTGACAATCTTCCAGTTTATTCTGGTTTATTCATATTTTTTCCAAAAAAACAGCTGAAGAGCACATCACAGATGTATTCTCCTGTAAAAGCTTTACATAAGATTTGAAGGAGAAAAAACTAGCATTAGCCATAGAAGAGAAAGATGCAGTGCAAGAAAAGCTTATCCTCTGGGCTTGATGAAGAAAACAGCCCAAAGCCAGAAAATCAATGATCCCAGAATGAAACTGAAACACTGCCCACAGAGGGAATGGATTTGCAAAATGTGACTTCTCCTTATTTCATATGGTATTGCTCCTACTGACAGAGGAGAGCTTTTAGTGCTAAGGCACAAGGCCTAGTAACATCCAAATAATGTGACAGAGGGACCAGACCTCTGCCATGCTGAAAATCTGAGAGTGAAGGGGAGTCCCTCCTACGGAGATATCTTTGTTTTTGATGTCTCATGTGACCCCAGTGAATATATGTGGATTTCATCAATACAGTCAATAGAGTGCAGGGTGTGAATCAGCCTAAAATAGAAAGGACCTGAGGGTTCTGGGGCACAACAAGCTGCTCCATGAGCTACAAGCACCCCAGGAGTCAAGAAGGCAAATGATACATTTAGGTGCATTAGGAAAAGCACTGCCAGCCGGTCAAGGGAGCTGATCCTGGCCCTCTACTCACCCCCAGTGAGGTCACATCTGGATACTGTGTCCAGTTCTGGGCTCCTCAGTACAAGTGAGAGGATCCAGCAGAGGCTACAAAGGTGTTTAAGGGACTGAAGCATCTCTCTTACAAGGACAGGCTGAGGGAGCTGAGCCTGTTCATCCTTGCAGTAGGACAAGAGGGCAGAAACTGATGCACAGGAGGTCCCACCTGAACATGAGCAAGAACTTCAGTCCTGTGCAGTGACCAAGCACTGGAACAGCTTGTCCAGAGAGGCTGTGGAGTCTCCCTCACTGGAGATAGTCAAGAACCATTTGGACACAATCCTGTGCTCTGGGATGACCCTGCTTGAGCAGGGAGCTTGGACCAGGTGACCCACTGGTCCCTTCTGGCCTCACTGGTTCTGTCATTCCATGAAATGAATTGCATGCCAAGAACTTTTGGGCATGTTGGCCTCACTGAATAAATGAGAGTCTGAAGGGTCCACTCTACCCAAGAAATTCCTTTTTCCAGTTCTACTGAGCCTGTTAACTGTCCATGGAGAGAAATAGATACAGTAGTGTGCAATTTATTCCAATGTCTAAAATATATTTAATGAACCAATTCTATAATTAACAAATTCCAGGTATAAAGCTGTGCTATTGGCTTACATAACAATAGAAGAGGTTTAAAAGTCAAAGCCTGGGACCTTACAAGGATAGAGGAGTTCTTGTAGCATGCTCTGCTCTTTTGAAGGCTGTTTTCCTAAGGAAATAGGGCTTATGCAATTACAGTAACTATCAATTCCAATAAAGTTTGAATGCTAGCCAGTGTCAACAAAATCATACAAAATACAGGCTTTGAAGACATTAATTTGTTACAAGTTTCCTTTTTGGTGAAAGCAGCTGAATAAAGGAATGAAGAATGTGATTAAAATCCCTTGATAAAGAAAGGCTGAAGAGTGAGCTCAGCCACACAGCAAACACCAAAAGACCCCCCTGCAGAAAACCACAGGCAAAGAGGCTTTCCATAGATAGGCTGTATCACATTGTAACCTATCTTACATCAGCTGGAAACTGCCAGATAATGTATCTGCCTTGGAAAAAGGAAAATGCCCTGGTCTTCTTCTATGTCAGAAAGAAAACACTCAAACCTGAGCACAAATGTCACCTGGGGATAGGCTGTGTTTGACTGACATCAGTGAGAGCTTGGCTCTGAGTTCAGTAAACCCTGATTTCATGCCTTGCTTTAGACTTCTTGTAGACAGGAAAGTTACAAGTAGGGCACAGTCAAAGCAGTCAGTAGCTTATCCAAACCAGTGAAAATTCCTGTGGTCAGGAGTACTGGACATCTTTGACTCCTTTTTATTGCAAATGTAGGTGTCACTTCTACAACCTACTAGGATGTACCAAAAACATGCAGCCTGTGATAAGAGTAGGCTGTTACTCAAGTGTTGTCTACATTTTATATTGGAGAGGTGCCACAGGAGTTCCCATTTTAAATATTGTCACCTGTTTTCACAGGCCTCCCCTGTTTTCCATGTAAATTTGTCATTCCTGTGTGGAATAGGAAAAGGCAGAAGATGTTGGCCATACTGATTTTGCTTTCCTAAGAAAAAGATAGTTGTGCCTGAGCCATGAAGGGAGGGTATTTCACTGCTTGCTGCCAAACTGAGTGTGATAGTCCCAAAAAGCACATAAGGTCATAAAATTTAAAACTTTGAGAACTGAAGTTCTTTCTCCCTGCAAGCTGTTCATGTAGCTTAAAGATCTAGGATTTTGTCAAAGCTATCTGCCCTAGAAAATGAATTTCAAAATTTCCCCTCAAATTCCTTCACATTTCCATGCTTGTTATCCTTCTGTAATTCCCCTCTTCCCAGGCACTTTTAGTGAGACCCCCAGAACCTGTCCCCAGGCTCAGCAGCACCTGAGCTGCTGCCCAGCTACTGCTGCAGCAGAGCCATGTCCAGGGCTGCCCTTTGCTTTCTGATTTTTCTCCTTGCTGGAAGATACCTCTGCAGTTCAGCACGTGTGGTGTAGGGCCCTTTGCCTCCCAGAGCCATGACACTGGCACTTGGAGTAACACCACAGCCCCAGGAAAAACAGACAATCTCCAGAGATGGTTCTTCTCCATCATCTTCCTCTCCGGGAAACAAGCTGTGGAACTGGAAGAATATGCCCTTGAGGGCAGTGCAGCCTGATTCACAATCTGGCATGTACAGTTCCTAACCTACTTTTTTTTCTCATGCACCTGGTCTTGTGGTTCCTCAGCTCTCATTTTACAATCACTGCTTGACAGGAGAATTTGAGGCAATTGTCACAGAATGGCTTTCATTGCATGCCTGCTGCCATGTGGATGGCTCTGCCTTCCTGTGGTCAGTAGAAATGTTGGCAATCGTGAAGTTTCTCCCCAGTCAGAGCCAGAAAGTGCAAGCAAAGCAATGAAATCTTCACCTCTGGTTCAGTTTCGTTAACAAATAGAGCTAGTGACTCTTGGCCAGTTCTTGAATTCTTTAATGGGATTATTATTCATTCATGCTGGCCTCGGTGAAATTTGGGATACAAGTATTAATCTTAGATTGCAATGAGAATTGTAATAACAAGAGAGCTTGTTATTACAAGGCACACAGGCCACACAGAAAGAATATCCAGTCCTGATGCTCCCAAAATAAATCAGATCTAACTCCTCCTGGAGTGAGGCAGGAGTACATCCTTACTGTGGACTGTACCTTCCAAGAAATAATAAGCCTCTATATAAACATCCATACAAAGCAGTTTTAACTCTTCCCTGACCAAAACTCTTTGTCTGCCTCTAGTGAGGGATGAAAGGAGCACAGTGAGGACCTAGGTTCATCCTGCTCAGCTTTAGGTACCATAGAAGGAGACTCACTTCAGATGTCAAAAATAAGATATGAGCATTCCTCTGAATATTTTTTGCCAATTTTGTGCTTCGTCCAAAGCAAAGGATCATCATCACAGAATAATCAAAGAATGGTTTAGGTTGGGACCTTAAAGACCATTTGATTTCAACTCCCCTAGCAAGCCTCAGCCAATCTGGACTTGAACACCTTTAGCACTATGGAGTCCACAGCTTCTGTGGGCAACTTGTTCCAGCGCCTCTTCACCCTTACAGGAAAGTATTTCTTCTCTGTATCTAATGTAAATTTACTCCCTCTCATACCCTTTTAAAAAGTCCCTCTTTTTGTAGACTTTTAATCTTGTCTTATATAATATGTGGCCTTATATAAGACCACAGGACAGAGTTTGCACAGGTTTTAGAAAAACATGAATTCACTGGGAATTGTTGAGGTTATTAGTGTTTGTCTTGTCTCTACTTTCTCATTATGTCAGAGATTTGGCACCACAGAGCAACTCTTTGCAAGGAGAAGTGTCACAGACATGCACTGTGGTTTATCCCACAGCTCAGCTGGGCCTTCATCCTCCTCCAGATACTGATGCAGAACACCAGCCCTGTTCCAGACACCCTGAATAGGGCCTGTGTCTTTCCCTCCCTTCATTAGCAAGGAACTCCCCCCTCACACTACCAGGCCGTGAATTATTCCAGCAGAGGTATTGAGAACCAAGCTGAATTTGGACTACAAATTCAGTTCTGTGACCAATCAGATGGCTGAAAAGACATTTACTGTCAGCACAGAAAAGAATAAAGACAAAGCCAGTGCTGGAGAAAGCTGTTTCCTGCACAGTGCTGGGCAGAAGGTGACAGACCACAAGTGGCAAGGTCCCCAGGGTGTCCCCAAGCCATCAGTGAATGGAGCCATCAAACCATGCAAGGCTTTACCCAGTGTCTCATCTCTTCTTTCATAATTTGTGCTAAATGCCTCTCTAGATTTTGAGTTAAGCTGTTGTTGCCATAGCAATGGCCATTTAGAGTGAGAGAATGCAGTGTGTGTGTTGGGGCTGTGAGGTTCTGGCTCTTCTCATAAAAATATATGTCTGCTTGTACTCCAGTGCTGTGGAGCTGAATAAAGGAGCCCAGCAAGCAGTTTGCATCAGATCTGAGGGAGGGACAGGTGGTGTGGGAAGAGGAGAAGCTTGGTACAGGTTGGAGTTGTTTGTTCCAGGATGAACCAACAAGGAGCTGAGTACTAAACTGAAATGAGCCTTAGTGATAACTGACTGACATTTCATTTCTTAGCAGTAGAAGTCACTCCCTTGTTCAGGAAAAGGTATGTTTGTTGCTCCCTTCATGAGATAAATCTTTGCAGAAACAGGAAAAATTTGCTTTCTCTGGTTTATTTTCATTACAAATAACTCTTGCTGTTAGCTCTTTAACAGGAAATGCTTTTCAGCAATCTACTCCCACTGTTTATACTAGTTTATTTGCCAAGTCACAGGCTGAAAAAAAAAGTCAATAAATAATGCAGGCATTATATTACCTAATTTTAGATCCACTTCTAAGATTTTTCAACATTCTCAGCACTAGCAATTTTAGTGGTCAGATCAAGAGAGATTCAGAATTTGTGAGGTTTATTCCTCAGTTTATGCCACCTCTTGTGAGGTGAGGAAACTTCTTAAGTAGTTACACCTAGGGCAAGATCCTGCCCACATCTGAGCCTATTTCCCTGAGGATTTTGGCAGAGGTCCATCATCCTCCCACTAAATTTGGCTTAGAAGTGGAGTTAAGCATTACATTGATCGACAAGTGCAGGCAGTGTCTGAAGTGTTTTGGGAATTCTCAGCCTGAGAGTGAGATTTAGATACCTGAAGCACTAACTGATGAAGAGGAGTGGTCTGCTTGTGCCACTGGCTGGGCCTCAAATTATTTTGAAGTCCCACATCTGACTGTGAGCAGCCTTTTTAAAGTCCATAAATTCATAGCAGGCAGGGCATCCAAGTTTGATAACGTAGCCATAAACGTTTGTGAAATATTTTGCACCTCCATGAGCTCAGACAGGGTCATGCATCAGAATTAACATTCCAGGTTCTGGTAAGAGTACCTGATTTAAACTTTGAAAATAATCTGGGCCCCAAAAGAGAGATATAAATGTAAGTATTTTTGAAGTATAGCTGCGCATCTGCCTGTTTATAGCAGCCACCAGCTCCTGCTCCCTGTTGGTGACATTAGCTGGATCTAAGGACATACCTGGTGCATGGCAGGTCTGAGGGACTGAGCATACTGTTTCCACTTCCAGTGGTGTTTCTGGTGGAAGTAAGGTGTGTCTTTCTTTGCTGACTGGAAGAAAAAGGCAAAGAGGATCTATCAGCCAGCAAACTCCACAGGCTTCAGTAATTTACTGATTTACAACAGCTGCAAAACAAGTTCTGTAAAATTTTTAGTACAACCCTGTTTCCATAAATAGCTGAGGGCAGCTTTTGTTTCCAGCAAACTTCTGAGACTTTTGTGATTAGAACCATGAAGGCAGTAAGCACAATTCACAATCAATTATGTTTTATTAATGTTTTTTTAATACATGCCGCAGCCCAGTAATCATGAAGCTGTTCAACAATGTTGTTCTAAAGTCAGCTAATAGCAGGATGTAATTTGTGGCCGTCTCTGCTCACTTACAAAACACTTGCTCGGTTAATTGTGATTTCACACTCTGCTGAACGCTGTTGCCTGGAGGTAGCATTCATGTGATGGAAGAGTTACCAGTCTGGGCTGGGAGGGGAGGGTGTAGGGGGGTGGAGGAGAGAAGGATCATGTCAGCAGAGGCTACTGTTGTTAAATTTTTAGTCCTATTATGTTTAAAAAAAAAAAAAAAACGAAAAAGAAAAAGAAAAGAAATAAACATTAAAAAGCCACAATCCACTGCTAAATAAGTCTTTCTTTAAAAGCATGAACATTCTTTCCACATTATGATCCCTTTCTATTGTTTTGTGCTTCCAGGAACACAACAAAACAAGTGGCCAGTATGTGAAACCCTGTCAGGGTAATGAGGCCTCATACTGTAGACGCTAGGCACATCCAAAGAAAAAGCCTATATTTTTATTAGAAATATTTTCGTGCCTTTGGGGGTTCCAGAAACACTTGCTCTTTCTTAGACCAGAAAAGACAGGAGATTCTCCTGGAGGAGGTCAGAAGTGCCTAAAATGTTGCCATATGATAGTGAGCAAGTTAAGCAGATCAAATCTCATCACTGAATAGTTGGACAGTGGTGATGAGACAAGAGTTCAGCCCTGTAAAGGCATGGGCAAGGCATCAGCTCCTGCTCTGAAGTGCTGGCAGTGAATACGTCAGAGGGAGAAATACTGCCTTGATCAGCAAATGAGAAGAGCAATCTTAACTTGGAAAATTTCCAGCTGTTTGGAACTGCTGTGGCAAGCTGGGAGATACAGCTCAGACCAGACAGGGATGGGAGCACCAGCCTGGGAAGGTTTTTATTTGAGTTGTCACTAAATTGGGGCAGGGAGAAGGAGCCACAGAGGGGACTTTGCCCACTGCTGGCCATCACCTCTGCTATTCCAGTTTCTCCCATCCTGACCAGTGATGTGGAGAGCTCCAAGCCAGGTTTGAATGCTGCTACCTGGGTGTCCAAGCCAGGACTGGGTCCCATCAGAGCAGTCTGGGTGGCAGCAGAAGCCACCCCACAGGCAGCTGGAGAAGAGAAAGGGTGCACACTCTGCTGCTCTAGTGAGACTCTGAGGCTGCCTGTGCTGCCAGCCAGACTGAGCCTCAACAGAAACAACAGCAACAAAGGGCTCTCTGCCCTCCACATATGCAGAGGCTCAGCCATATTTTCTGCATTGCCAAAATGTGAGGAAAACGTCTTGGCACAGTAGCAAGAGTGAAGTCTGGCAGCTTGCTCTGGAGTGAGCCACGAATGCCCAGGCAGAGCACCTCAGCTGGAGCAGAGGTTCACGGGGAGATCCAGCCTGCAGGAAAACCCTGCAGGCACTGCAGAGAGCTGAAAATTGATTGGGAGCACAAAGCAGCAATGATCTCTTTGTGGGCAGAAAAACAGAGACGCTTAAGAATCAATTAAGAGGGAAAGGTTAAATACGTGTCTAAAGACTAAATGCACAGACACTCCTTGGGGGGCTATACTTGGGATGGTGTTAACTTCACTTAGTTAAGCCTCACTTGCATTAAGCACAAGTGTTAAAGCTTCTCTTAGCTAAAGATTTAATCCCCAGCAGATGACACTGAAAACATCGTGGTTTACTTTGGGCAGGACTACTCCACACTTTTGCCATCACCTCACTCACCCAAGGTTTGACACTGCTGACCTTGGCTGTGTGCTGGTGTTCCCACACCACCCAGGAGGAATAATTGCAGTGACACTCACAGGTCACAGGAGCCAGATGCTCCTTTGTCCCCAAAGGCTCTATACTCCCATTTTTCCTTTTCCATGCCTTTCTGAGACCACACGTGAGGGCTGAGACTGAAGTCAACCAACACAGAATCAATAAGCACACAGCACTCCCTGCTCATTGCAGTCACTGCTGGTGGCCTTTCAGCTGCCACCGATGCCTGGAAGAAATAAGCAGATGGACAAAAAGCAGTAGGATTCTGCTGATTCCAAAGAAGACAGAAGGGAAGATGGTGGGGCTTTCAAAGGTCTAACTCTGCATTACATCAAGATCATTACACCACAAATTGTCCAGATGGCACAAAGCCTCGGGCTCACTGCTGGACTTCTCAGTGCACTTGAATGTACTTATTGTCAGAGCAGGGAGAAACTCTCATGATTTAGGAGCCTGCATGGCCTGACCCAGGGCTCTGCCTCTGGTGGGCTGCTCATTGTAAATCCCTCTCCTGAGACCAAACTCACTTTGGAAGAACTCAGCTGGTACCAAATGCTCTCATGTGTTTTAACAAAAAGCAAAGACCCACATTTCCACACCATATTAATGTCTGGTGATCCTCAGGGCCTCCTTGTTCCTCACCAGGCTAAATAAATACATCTAATTCTAACATATAGAGTTATTTAATATCTGGAAACTTAAAGAGAGACATGTCAGAGACATCTGTTTTCCTGTGTGATTAATATTTTAAATACTTTTTTTTCTGAAACAGGATGTCATAGATCTCTGAGGAGAGGGCTGGGCATCTGCTGTATGTTGACATTGTAGAAAACATAAAGCATCAGATGATGATGCTAACACAGTGCAAATAGTAACACAATGTTCTGAATTTTTCTTCTTGTTCTAAAGTCAGTGAATATAGGCTTTTATTTTAAGACTGATGATTTACTTCACACTGATGTACTATCTCTTGCTTTATGTCTTTATACTGAAATTTCTCCTAAATTTTTAGGGCTTTTCAAACTCTTTTACAATATACTAGACATGCCATGAACTTATATGGTTTGTAGCCTCATGCTGCTGCTGCTGGTAATTGCAATAATTAATGTTTTTCATGTATGGGTTTTCAAGATGAAATGAAATTTACAAAATCACCTAATTAGAAAGCCATTTTTGTAATTTTTCACGAGGCAAGAAAAAAAGATTGAGATGTAACAGCCAACAATGGAAATTTAAAGCACTTTGATTAATTTTCAGCAAATTTATATGTCAGCACCCGATTAACATTTCATGAAGTAACTTCTGCATTTCCCTAGAAGAAATTTACTTGTTTTCTCCACCTCACCATGGGTTCTGCAACTTTTCCCACTTTTGTTTTTTGCTTTTGTTTTGTTTCTTTGCTTTCTTTTATGTCCTGATTTAAGCTATCAGATTTCAGCCAGCCAGAATCAGGGTGTGAGCAATTTGTGTGCTTGGCACAGGTCTGTCACTGTAAGCTTTGGGTAACTTTACAAATATTTCTCTTCCAGAGGTGATGACATCTCTAATTATAATTGGCAAGGAGACTCAAGCTTGTCTATCACTTTTTTTCTGATTAAATAAGATGTGATATTTCAGTGCAGCTCTCATCAGGTACTAAGGTCACATCCTGCCAGGGCACATATAAATGTGATAAATGTGTTGGATGATCTATGCTACTGTGCAAGATATCCATAACCAAGAAAAAGAAATCTTTGCACTCAGCTTCTTGTGTCACTCTTGAAAGACACACCAGAATTTTGACCTGAAATTTGAATTGTTTTAGAAATTTGCTTCTCTTAGATAAATTTTGTAGGGCACAGCAAGGGCTCAGAGAAAGATACTTCCCTGATGGGTGACCTTGGAGAAAGATCTATTGATGAAATTGTTAGCTTCAGAATTTGTAAAATGCCACAGGAGCACAGGTGTGGTGGGAACTCCTCTGTGACCTTACACTGAGCATGGTTTTCCTCCAAAGAAAGTTTACAAAGGACAGCAGGTGATACTGAGTTGACATATGGCTCCAGGCACCACAATAACACATTATAGTCCTGAATAATGCAGTATAAATCCTCAGATGCCAAGGGGGAGCCACCCACAATACAGCTAAACATAATCTTCTCCAGCACCCACGTCAGCTCTTGTTGCATCCTTTGTCAGGAAGCTGCATTAACAGATGAGCCCTGCAAAACACTGTGAAGAGGAACAAATGTGAGGAAATTTTGGATATAGCACATGGTAGGGAGGAGAGGAAATCTCTCCAGAGTTTAGCCCAGTCATGTAGATTGTCTTATTCATTACTTAATGGTGTTGTAAAAATAGCCAGGCAATCTGAAGTGCCACAGCTCTCAGAAAGGCTTCCCATTCCATCCTTGTACCTGGGAGGCTGGAAAATGCATGGCTGCTGGATGCTGGGTTGCCTGTACCAAGCATTGATTCTGGTATGAAGGAAGGCAGGAACAAAATTGCCACTGATATATGAGCAATAATGTTTGATTTATAAGTCATCTGGCTAAATGAAAGCTTCAATTCTCTTTAAAGTTTGACACCCTCTAGACAAACAGACTGAAATGCTTAGTCTGATAAGAATTTATCTCTGAACCAACAGCACAGGTGGACCTACTCTGTGAGCTACAGACAGAAGGCCTGCAGAGGACCAGAGCTGACATGTGAATATAGTTCTGGAAGAGAGATTTAGTCTTGGAGATGATATCAGTGGGATACTGAACACAGAAACCCCAGGCCCCAACCCCCAAACTTCTTTCTCATTTTAGTTGCTTTCTCAGAAAAAAGAATGTGCCCATCCTTAACAAATAAGCAATCTTACACCAAGAAATAGTAAATTTGTGGAATCAGCTCTTCACATACAGAGAAATAATCCACGAAAGCTGATGATTCAGACCTAGAGGAAAGTGGATTTTCAATGGGAGAGGCACAGCTGTTACTGTACACGATTGAGTTGCTTTCACTCAGGGATGTGCTGACAGCGTCCCCCAAGGGCAGGTGTATTTTCCCCCTGTGACAGAAGGAAAAGGGTCTCTGGAGTGCCAAATGAAGATGTTTCACAAGCTGAGTGCTCCTGGCTAAAGTTCAGATAGAGCAATGCTGGCAGAAATCCTCTGATGCAGATATGGAAAATTTACTCCTTCAGCCTGTTTATTTTTCTTGTTGAAATTTACTTTGCTTCTATACCCACACTCTACTTGTATTTCCACCAGAGATCCAAAGTCTATAGGGCAGGAATGCTCATATTTTTACTACTAACAGAACACCTAGGACAACAAAACCCTGCCTGTACCTGGCATTAAAATTTTAAATATACACAAAAATTAAAAGAGTTTCCACTTAATCAGCAAGTAATTCTTTTTGAAATATCCCAGAAACATGCTTTTAGTAGAAGACAGTACTGCAAAAGCCAATAGGAGTGGTCAGTATAGTGAAATCACTTCAGGAAAGATATGATCAGTGGTGCCTTCACCATGTTTAAGAGGAGGACTATGGGCTGTATCAGCCTGGAATAGGTGTGAATTATTTGTATATATAATCCTGAGTTACACAAGCTGCAGAGAAAGCATGTGGGAGGTGCACACCAGAGAGAAAAGGAGAGGAACTGAGCTGCAAGCCCATCTCTGTGATCTCCTTTAAAATAGTCTCCATCACACCAAGATGTCTGTTCAGTGTCACCACAGTGATGCTGCTCACTGACCACCCAAATCTGCCTCACAGCTGCCTTCAGGAGTCCCACCCATGAGAAACCCTGGAGGCTTGCATCCCCCACAGCCTCAGGGGGAAACATGCCCTGACAAATCAGCCTTTGCATTAACCCCTCCCCTCTGAACCTCTGCTCAGCATCTTTGGTGATCAGCAGGACACTGCAATGCCACAGCACGGGCAGCAGTGCACAGGCTGCCAAGTCTGTTGAGGGAGAGAAGCACATTTGATACCCTAAGCTGTGTTTTTGTTTACTGTCTTCCATTTATAAAGGGAGGGTTTGAACAGGATAAAACAGGATGCTTTTCCTGGGAAGCAGACTCTGCATCCATGGTGTCACCCTGCATCCTCAAAGCCCCTGTGACAAGCTCAGAGCTTCACAGGCCCTGGGCAGGGTAAGACAATTGCAGTAGGTGGGTGGGACACTCATGGACACCCCTTTCCAAGCAGCAGTGTCCCCAGATGGAGCAGGATTGGGAGAATAAGTAACCTGTGTCCTCCAAACCAAATGGGGTTCCCACCACCTCCTCCTTCCACATACCTGGACACCTTCAGACCAGTGCTGTCAGCACAGAGGTGGCAAGGAAGGAGCAGAGCAGTGATCATTGCCAGTCCTCACCTTCTTGGATCACCCCTTGGGTTCTGCAGGGACCCATCCCCTGCTGTGCCACCACTGATTCCAATTTCCCTCAGCAGCACCACTGTAACAATCATAAGTGACAGATCATAGAAATCCTTTGCATTCTTTGCTGGGGAGATCAGTTGTCCATGAAATGATTTTCAGCCCCTTTCTGTCATTTCTTGCTGGTGTATCAGACACACACAGTCCTGAAACACGGAGGAGACAAGAGGGGAAAGGTGATCCCATTTACAGAGACCAGCACCTCTGAAGGAGTCAGGGCAATGAGAGCATCCTTCCTGCTGTGAGAGCAAATCCACTGCAGCTCTAGGTATGTCCCAGGACAGTTCTAGAAAACCTCATACACAGCCTCATTTAGAAGCCTTTTCTTGGGGAAACTCAGTTATTCTTGGTCATGTTGAAGAGCTGTTGAAAGCAGATAGGTTTAATATGACCTTATAAAAGATTCACATAAAAGCCAGAGGGAGCAATAGGAAACAAGGGAGGTTTTTTGTTAAGGTGTTAGAGGAGTACTGGGAAAGATCAGTTTCATTCTTGGCTGTGCTGATTACCTTAGGTAAATCACTCAGGAACAATCTTGGAAGAACTTGTTTAGGAAGTTTTTCAGACTCAGTGCCTCAGTGGGAAGCAGAGGGCTCAGGGCACTGTTGACCTTTCCAAATTTTGATAGTGTTAGTGAGTGCTGAGCAAATCAAAACCTGAATTTAGAGTCTTCTGAGAATCTCTCCGTGTCTCTTTTTCTCCCAGCTGTAAAACAGGGAAAACAAATATTTTGCCACTATTATAAGGATAAATGTATGAATGTTTGCTGAGATACAGTTGCAACAGAAGCCACAGTGGTAAATAAGATGGATATTGCATTAAAAAAATCCCAAGTCCTGTTTTTATCCAAATGCTGGATTAGTGCTGAAAACAATGGAAGTCAATGCAACTGAATTATTAACCACAAAGCTGTTTATGTGAAAAATGTCACCTTTTTGTCTGATAATGTTTTCCAGTGGGATAGTACCAGCATTTTATATGCCCTGTATACACTTGAATAATATTTGGTAAATTAGAGTACCAAGTCTGATGCAGAAAGTTCTGAATACAGTCAACATCATTACTTCTCTTAAAAATTACCAGAAAATATATTTTCTGGACCTGTTTAATAATCCACAGGTGATAAACAAACTAGCTTACTTAAAGATCATTTAGGGATGAGGAAGCCTTTTTTCCATTGACATTTCTGAATGCAAAATTCTGCTGAGACAGTCTGCAGCTCAGACTATTAGGATAGCAGAGAGAGACCTTTAACAGTGCATCTGACCCATTACTGATTTATGAGAGAACAATGTTGGAATAAAAAGCTATCCTTTCACACAATTTGGAACAGCAATGTTGAAATTGTACCAGGATAAACAACTGCCTTGCAATAAGCATGCTCATTCATTATTCAGTGTTAAACCTTAATTGTTGCTGATTTCAATTTCTTTGTGCTAAGTGTTTCTAAATTATAAATAGCCCTGCAACTCTAATAGTATATACTCTGTAAAGGAAAAGGTAAGTACAGAAATAAATTATTAAAGTGTTCTCCTTAACTATTGCCACACAATTCCTCTCAGGACTGGGAGATCATGGCAGCCACTTGGATAAATTTGAAGAGATATTCACAAGGAGTCTATGGACAAGTCATGTATCTATGTTGCATAAACAGACTTTCTGTAAGTGTATTTATTTACAAAATTGTTCCACTGTGATCTTTGACTCTGAGGTTTGACTTTTCTCCTTTTCAGGTCATTGGCAAACTGTCCTGACCTTAGTGAGAGTAAAATTATATCCTCAGTACACACATTGCTGCTGTGTTCTCCCTTTGATCTGAGCACTGAACTGTGATTAACATTAAACAGAAGTCCAGCCGTAAGCATTTTCATGCCCTGAGCAAGCATCAAACATGAGACTCCTTCTTGTCACGTCTCTTATTCTCCTCTTTCATGTCTCACTTATTTATGTATTTACCTTAATTTGCTTGGAAGAGAGCCTTGTTTGCCTCAAGGAGGGGTGGTTGTGTGATTGAGGCATCTCACACTTTTGTGTCTCCTTCTGCCTTTTCTAATTCTTTCCATTTCTTCTTCAGAGGTCCAGTGGAAAGACTTGTTGGCTCGTTCTTCACTGGCTTGTGGGACAGCACTTCATATCTGGCAATGGATCAGAAGGACTGAAGAGTGGTTTTGCTCCCACCAATGTTTCTTAGCACTGCTACAACAGGACCAATGAAGATGTTCACCAGACTCCAAGTCCTGGCGCTAGCTTTATTTTCCAAAGGAGTTTTCCTTTCCCTAAGTGACCACAGCTTTGTCAGAAAGGAAATTAAGATAGAAGGAGACCTGGTCTTAGGAGGGTTATTCCCAGTCAAGGAAAAAGGCACTGGGATAGAAGAATGTGGAAGAATCAATGAAGACCGAGGCATCCAGCGCCTGGAGGCCATGCTGTTTGCTATTGATGAAATCAACAAAGACAACTACTTGCTGCCGGGAATAAAGCTTGGAGTTCACATCTTGGACACGTGTTCCAGGGATACATATGCCTTAGAACAGTCTTTGGAGTTTGTCAGGGCATCTTTGACTAAAGTGGATGAAACAGAGTACATGTGCCCTGACGGCTCGTACGCCATCCAAGAGAATTTGCCACTGCTCATTGCAGGAGTCATAGGTGGTTCCTACAGCAGCGTCTCCATACAGGTGAGTCACAGCAGCCCCACCAGATGAGAATTGTTTATCTGCAATTCCAGTGAGAGAACCATTGTTTATGTAAGTTTGCCAATAAAGCACATTTTAGTTTGGTCACTGTACCCTAGGGGTCAATCTAGTACATGATTTTTACTGAATTTACATTTGTTCAATTCACTCTTTAAAATACTTACTGTAGTTCAAACCTCTGGCAGCTGCCACTTCTTCAAGTTATGGTGTATCCTGAAAGCATCTAAAGTTTCCAAAATCTTAATATTTACTTTGAACTTTGAATTTCATGACACCTCTACAGTTCTAAGTGCAGATATCTGCTTTCACATCAATCATAAGTGTTACCACTTTTGTGTCTGAATATTCATGTTCCTGCCATGCTGCATGTTCATAACATTTGCCCTTTTAACAACAGATATTTAAAATGAAAAAATAAATCATTTTCCTGCTTCTAGTCACTAGTGGGCTTCCCCAAGGCTCAGTATTGGGGCCAGACCTGTTTAATATCTTTATCAATGACCTGGATGAGGTGATCAGGTGTACCTTCAGTCAGTTTGCAGATGACACTCAGCTGGGCAGGAGTGCTGATCTGCTGAGAGTGGGAAGGCTCTGCAGATTGAATCAGTGGACTGAGGTCAGTGATACAAGGTCCAATAAGGCCAAGTACAGGTCCTGCACTTGAGTCCTGCACAAGAACCCCCTACAGCACAACAGGCTGGGAGAAGAGTGACTGGAAAGTGTCCCAGCAGAAAAAGACCTGGGGGTACTGGTTGACAGTGGCTGAACATGAGCCTGGTGTGTCCAGGTGGCCAAGAAATGAATGGAATCCTGGCTTGTATCAACAATGGTGTGTCCAGCAGGACCAGGGCAGTGACCTCTGTACTGGGCACTGGTGAGGCCACACCTCATATCCTGTGCCCAGTTCTGGGCCACTCACTGCAGCCCTGAGGTGTTGGAGCATGTCCAGGGAAAGGCAACATAGGTGGTGAAGAGTCTACAATGAAAGTCCTGTGAAGGACTCCTCCTGAAGGAGCTGGGGGTGTTAAGCCTGCAGGAGGCTCAGAGGGGACCTCATAGCTACAAATACCTAAAAGGGAGTTGTAGCCAAGTGAGGGGTGCCCTCTTCTCCCCAGCAACCAGTCATAGGTTGAGAGAAAATGGCTTCAAGCTGAACTAAGTGAGGTTCAGGTTGGACCAGGAAGACTCTTTTCACAGAAAGGGTTGTTAAGCATTGGAACAGACTCCCCAGGGAGGGAGGTTGTGGAGTCACCATCCCTGGATATATTAAAGAAATTACTGGATGGGCACTCAGTGCCATGGACTGGCTGATATGGTGGTGATCAGCCAAAGGTTGGACTCTGTGATCTTGGAGATATTTTCAACCTAAATGATTCTGTGATTTTGTAGTCACAATAGTTTGGGTCAAATAAAACAAGCCAGTTCACATGATGCATAATCATGAATAAGTGGTGTCTTAAGCCCAGACTGACATAGACTAAGACCCTGCATCTGGTATTTCTTCATGGTCAGCTGCAGGTTTCCAAAGGCATCAAGCCTTGGCAGTGAGGGATATTTTTTCAGACTTAGTGTCGGGACATTTTTCCAGACTGAGTACAGGCCTTAATCACTGCACCAGTGTCAACAGCAATAAGAGTTCTTGTGTACTGCAGACAATCCCAGCAGTGACAGAAAGCCCACAGAACCTCATTTGCCTGTTTCATAAATAGGGCAAGGGTTCATCCAGTGTTCGTTTCAGTCAGAATTACTCTGGGGAGCTGGTTGCTGCTCTTGTGAAGACATTAAATCCCATCAGTTGGGAGCACGGTCAGATCCCATAGGACATGCACGAGCACAGAAGAATTTGAAGAAATTACATTTATTTCCTATTTTCCAGTGTGTAACTGATCTGTGTACTCAAAGTAGGGAATACAAGGGCAAATCCTTACCCAGGCTGCAGGAGAGCAGTTTCTGCAGAGCAGAACCTCAATCATCTCTTATAGTGGAAGTGGTTTTGTCCCACTGTGGATCAGCTGGCAGAGCAGGAATGAATCCTTCACCAGTTATGTGGGTCTGATCACTTGGAGCACAAAGAACAAGTAAGTTTCAGGCAGAAAAAGAGATATCTGAAGGGGGGAAAGAATAGCTACAGAACCTTGGGCAGCACAAACTGATAAGGAAATCATTATTCATTGTCTCTTCCAATCACACAAAGAGTACATCAAATCAAAGCAGCAAATGGTAGGTGTTTGTGGATGCTAAAAGCTAAATGAGTTCCAGAAGTGACTAGAAATAAAAGAAGAATTTCTGTGACATACCTCCTTTGGTTCAGCAGTTCCCAGAGCTACAACTGTCTGAGGGCTGGTAAAATATTTTTAAGCATCACAAGGCTGCCCTATCCCACTGGTGCAGGAGTGGCAGGTTTTTTCTGTGCCTTTGGTTTGTGGTCAGTGTGTTTCTCAGTCCACCCTAAGTTCTAGTGTCCAAAGGAAATGAAGGTGTGAGGTAGCCTAAAAGACATATCTATGAAAGTAGTTACAGCAGAGGAAATGTTACAGGTATTTCATTCCCTCCCAGAAACCTGTGGGAGTCAGATACATTTCTAAACTGGTCTGTGGCCTCTTGCACATCTGCCAGCCTGTCCCTTTGAAGCCAGTCTCTGGTGATCACTGACCTAAGACTAAATCCATATCTGAGGCAGAAGATTGGATGCAGCACACATCAAATATACATAATGGAATGTATATAGATATTTCATATCATTTCATATTTCAATCTTAGATTTGGAGCAGCTGTCCAATGGGAATTTGAAATCCTGGCTAGAGATTTTATCAACAAGTACATGTAAAAAATGGTAATACAGCTGTATAAAAATCTGTATGTCATCCAATTTTCAAAACCTCAGGATGATGGAACAAAATTTATAGTTAATATTACTCTATGATCTTCCCTAGACTTGTCAACAGTTTTTCAAAAATAAGAACTTTTTCAACACAGTTCTTCAGAAAAATAGTTTCACAAATCATTCAACTTATCATCAAGCATCTTCCAGCTAGAAAAAAAAGTATTCAGTTGTTTATTTTCTTTTGACATGCATTGTGTTGGCCTTCCTTCAAGCTCTTCTCTAACTTTCCTCTAGATTTCACACCACCTAAAAATGATGCAATTAAGCCTTAGGAAAGACATAATTAAGCCATTCACTCCTGTTGCCCATCCTGTTAAGATAGCCAGTCACAAGTTCTGTTTCACTAGAACATCCCTATCAGGAATAACAGACATTGCAGACTCAAGCCTAGACTGTAAGGATTTTCAAGCATTAAAGACAAGCATTTGGGTGCCATAACAATTTCAGAGCCACTCACCTGTACAGAGTAGCTCCAGTAACAACTGAAATCACACCACTGCTGAAAGTCAAAATATTTCAGCAGGTGTGTGTGTGTGCAAGCCTCAGCACCCCTGTTCCCTGTGCTCCCAAGCAGCATCCAGCAGGATGTTTCCAGATGTAGCCCTGGCAAGCATTTTTCTTTTGCTGAGAGCTGTAAACACCATACAGTCCACAGTGCAGTTTCTTAGCCTTAAAATAAAACATGCTGAGTTCTTCAGACAAAAATTATTTCTGCCTTTTTTCTCCCCTCCTGTGAATTAGTCTTTATATTTCAATATTTTTTCTTCCCCTCCCTTCACCCTCCCTCTCCTGCTTTTTGTCTGGACAGCTGTCTGCCAAATCACTTCATGATGCTCCTGCTGTCAGATTTGTACTTCTTTCATTACCCTTCCACCAAGGAATAAAAGATTTTGCTGGTAAATCAGCAATGAACACCTTCCCCACTGAGTCAGTATGTGTGATAGGCACTTTTTGCAGAGACTAAAAACAACAAGAGAGTGCAGAATGCTTAATTATTTTCTGGTCAGACTAGGCTATTATCATTAATGATGATCTGGATAATTAGTTTTTAGATGTTGTGTTTAAATTAGCAGTGAGCCCAATCTGCACAGCATTTGATCCTTCAAAACTCAAGCCAGGATTCTCAGTCAATGGAAAAGCTCATGTTAAAAAAAAAAAAATAGCTGTTTCCATGAAATAAAATTCTGACTTGAGTTGAATTTAGCATCAGGAGGTGAAGAATTCAAAATTTTGAGGGTTTTTTTTTGGGCTCATTTTCATCTGAGCTATGTTATCCATCCTTTCTTCATTTACACCAAAAATTTCAGACATATTTTCCTTAAATATATTGAACAGCAAAAATTATTTTAAAAAAGAGGCAGTATTCATTTGCAGTGGAGCACCTGAATAGCCAATTCCAATTCCTTGTTTGAGATACTTAGGTCAGGTCCTGTCAGGAATATGCATGTGGAAGCAGGAATACCTTTATTCAAGTGCTGGATTTGTTCTTCCCTGTTTCTGAAAACTGGATTATTCCTCTGAAAATGAAGACTAGGGTCCATTCCCTGCAGTCAGCTCTTAGGAAAACTAAGACATTCTTTTAGGTGGGCTGGATTTTTAATTTCTGTGTACACTATATTCACATGAATGTAAAGATTTTAACCTGGCTGTCAACCCATAAAACCTCCAGATCACGACCATGAAAGTTATTTCCAATTTCAAGCCTCATCCAGAAAAAATGGGAGAACAGAAAGCAGTGCCCTGCTGTCTTCTCCTCAGTCCCTTGCTGTGTCTCAAGTAAACTGTAACAAAACCACTGGAGCAGGTTTAACAGTGCATTGCTGCTATCACAAAAGCTAAAGCCACTCCTAAGTGAGTGACCATCTGGCATGAAATTCAAAATATGTACTCATTTACTGGCAATCTTTTCCTGGCTGTCGTTTCTCCTTAGCCACAAAAGTCTGCCAAGGGCTCATGGAGCCTGAAAGCGAATCACCTCTATTTCCTTCCTCCAAGGTTAAACCATCTTTCAACCAGAGTCTTAACAATAGCTTCTGACTTCCATCACCATTAAAAATAGCGTAAAATCCTTAAACAAGCAAAAAAATAAACAAAATGTAACACATGGAGCTCTGTCCCTCTGTGCATGGACCCCACAGGGATGTGGGCAGGGGAAATGTGCAGGGGGTTGCAGAGCTTTGCCAGGCCACTCACACCATTTGTGCTGTGCACTGACAGCCTCTGGTGATTTGTGCTTGTAAAAGTAAACTAGATCCTTATTTAAAAATCTATTCTGTGAGATGGACCACCCACCACCAGCATTCAAGCTACACATGCCCTTGCCAGCTTCCATGTGTCTCCTTTAAAATCCCCTCTTTTATCTCTGTTCTTCCCCTCTCTCCACTACCTCTCAGCCAGATCCTTGCTGTTTATTCCTCTCTTTGTTTCTATTCCACATTCAGAAACTGAACAGCCACAGGCTGGGATTTTCAAAGTTTCCAAAGAACACTGGGCATTTCTTTCCTAGAGATTTCAAAGGAATGTGGGCACCTTCCTCTGGCTTCTCTGAAAATCCCACAGTAACCAATCACTTTGCAGCCTTTTTGCTTTGGTTTTGGGCTATAATTTTTATTTCTTCACTGTGTGCATTTTCTCCTTTTGTTAAGGGGAAATTGTAAGACTTTACAGGGATAGATAAATAACAAAGGAGATCACAGGTAAGAAGGAAGGAGCTCTACCACACAGTAAGAGAATCATGGGACCATTAAGGTTGGAAAAAACCTCAAAGATCATCAAATGGGACCTTTAACCCAGCACTGCCAAGTCCACCATTAAACCTGTTCCCAAGTGCCACATCTACATGTTTTGTGAATGGTGAATCCATCACATCCCTGGGCAGTCTGTTCCAATGCCTGACCACCAATTTAGAGAAGAAATTTTTCTTAGTATCTAATCTAAACCTCCCCTTCCTCAACTTGAGACCCTTTCCTTTTGTCCTACCACTTTTTACATGGGAGAAGATACCAACCCCCACCAGAAGAGACCAATCCCAATGTCCTTTCAGGGAGTTGTAGAGAGCAATAAACTTTTCCAAGTGGGAAAGGATGTCACTAAAAGAAAAAGTGGCCAAAAGAACTAGCTGGGGTCACCTAGACATCACCTACACTTATTCTACCCCTTCTGTCCAGGATTTATTCTGCACTCGTTCTACCCTTTCTGACAAATATTTACTCATCAGTTAATGACTCTCAAACTACCATATTTATCACTGATAGCTCTTTTAACTCCAGAAGCAATGCCATGTTCCTTTAGGACCAACAGGCCCAGTTTTAGTGCCTTTTCTGATCCTGTGTAAATGGGACAGGGATCACAGACAGGTTTATGAAGCCTCAGAGAGGAGCTCACTCCTCATGCAAAGCAATGTCTTCTGCACAGGTCTCTTTGCAGGGTGCAGGTTTGGTGCTCAGCTCACTCCACTCCAGCAGGAATTCTGTATGGAGGCAGAGAGCATGTATGCAGCTCACTGTGCTGTCCCCTGCAGGAAAAAAGAAAAAAGGCTTCCAAACAAGTCCTTCAAAGCACATATCTCTGCATGCCCTCCGTGGTTTACTTTTTATTGCACAGGACAGACACAAATATAAAAAGAAATCGCCAGGTCCTGTGCAGAAATCCTAGCTTTTATTCTGACAGTATTCCTTATTTCTGATGTTCATTTTGCAGATGAAGTTACTTCACAGTTCAAACACTGCTTCTCTCTGTGTGACAGCTACTGAGTCTGCTGCAAATATTTAGCTTTATTTTTCCCAGCTTTATTGACTAAATTTTCAGGAGAAGAGCAAGGTTAAAAATAATGTTTCCTTCACCCATCTTCCAGCTAACAAAAAATGCCAGACATTTTTATTTGTTTCATAGTGAATTATATTTTCTTGAGTTACCTTTTGGAAGGGATTTTGTTAAGGAACATTACTCACAAACTAGGAAACTGCCCTTTTAATACCAAAAAGTGAGAAAGCTGATGGAAACCACTGCTTCAGTCCTGCAATGCACCAGAAGATTCCAGAGGAGAACAAGCCAGGCTAGGACTCCTAAATAACCTCCCTGCATCTGGTTGAATTCCTTGCAACTGACCTTTAATGATTTAAAGAACTGGGATATTGGCATTCCCACTGACCTTGTGGGGTCAGTGCTTGGAGTCCTGCTGAAGCCAAATTGGTTCTTTCTGCTGCAGGTCATTGAAATAAATCCCCCTGTAGCCCCTCCAATGTTCCAATGACACAGCCCCTGTGCAGTCACTGCCTTCAATAATGCTTATTATAATATCCCAGAGATGGCACCCTTAGTTTTAAAATGGGCTAGGGAGAGGTGGTGTTCCAGGCTGATAAAGGTTTTTCAGTTCTGAAGGCAGTGAGGCCCTTAAGGTCCTGATTTCCCTTTGAAAACAAATTAGCTTGGAGTGAATTTTTTCTCGGGTCCAAGGTGAGCAGCTGCATTTGCATCACTGAACTCTCCTCCTCCCAAATACTCCCAAATTATGTGAGTATGTCAGAAGTGTCCAGACTGAGTCACTCTGGGTCACATTGTCCCCAGGTCAGAGCCTACTAAATCCCAAGAGAAGAGGGAAAATTATGGTGGAGCAATACTGAAAATAGAGCTTTTCAGTATTGCTCATCTTTTTTGCCAGTGATGAGTCTGGCAGCTCAGTAGGCTCACAGGCTGCTGGGCTGTATCTGCAGAAACACAGCCAGTACATAGGTGGAAGTAAATATTTCTCATTGGATCACATCTAGTACATTACCTCTAACTTTGGATCCTTTGGTAAAAGGATGATTCAATAAATAGAAACACAGTCATGGGGAGGAGAGTCTGGAGCACAAACCCTGCATGAAGAAATCGAGGGAACTCCATGTTTAGCTGGGAGAAGAGAAGGTTTGTTGGGATTTTAATATCAGCTTTTCAGTAGGTACAGGTTTGTTCTCAGGAACACAAAGGAAATGGATTTATCAACATGATGTAGGATCACAGGATAGAAGAAAATACTTTGAAAAAGGGGAGATTTTAACCTGACAAAAAATGTACATCTCAGGAGCTGGGACCATAGGGAAGACTGCACAGGCCAGAGGAGACTGTTGACTAGAGAGGTATCTCATTTAGTCTTTACATTAGGTTTATGCCTGCCACCTACCACACACCCACATACCAGACCATTCAGAAACAGTGTTTCTTTCCTGTCTTTCTAAAACAGCTCTTTCTGCCAAAATTTGGGTATATTTTTAGATTTAAGAAACAAGAAAATATTAAATAAGAAAAAACTGTATTATATATTATATTATATTATATTATATTATATTATATTATATTATATTATATTATATTATATTATATATTAGTATGAATGCTTTAAATGCAGTTTGACTTCCAACTGCCCAAATAATGACAAAAAGCCAACAAGGTAGATTACCATCATTTAGTGATATGGATAAAACATAGACTGGATAAATCTTAGACTAACAGCAGTCCATGTTCCTTCAAAGCAAAAGCTCAGGCTCTGTGTTATAGGAATGATATAGAAATTAGGAAACCCTTAGGACATGGCTTTGCCATGGTCTTGCTGTGAGAATCTTACTCCCAGAAATAGAAAGACTTTCTCAGGAGACCAAAGGCAGCAACAGAATCTCCATTAGGACAGATTACAGCTCATAGAGACAGAAATTTGCCCAGTTTCTCAGTAGAGAAAAAACTCCTTTACCCTAATCTTATTCTGCTCCAGAGCCTAATTTATTGTGTGTTCAGAGTAGCTCTTTCCTGTCTCAAAGGAGCTCTGTGAAATTAGATTCATTAAGCCATGTTAAGTGCCATGAGATTCTCACATGGTTAAATTTCAGTAGGTCAGAGAGCACTGCCATCTAACAAGGAGCCTCCTCTGTCCAGCAAATGTGCAATACACACTTGTGTGTTATGGCAAAGACACCCTACCTCTTCTACTTTTGAGCTTTATCTTCTCTTCTTTTCTCCAAAGTGTTTCCTGATTTTTCCAAGTGTCTCCTGCGTTTCCCATACACATTCAGAAAAAATCCATGTAATAATCTCTGGGCCATTAAAAAGGGAAATTTGAACAAAAAGAGGAGAATAAATCCTACTGCTAGCAAAAAAACCCAAATCTTATGAAGGTTAAGAAAATGTTCAATGAGATTCAATAAGTCATGAGAACAGATCATGGTTACCAAGACATAGAGGTCCCCACTTACCAGCAGGATTTCTGAATGGCCACAAACACACTCAGAAACCAGGTCCATGTGTTTAATAGCTGTATCTAATTCATGGCTCCTTGCAGGTGGTTATTATGAAGGCATTTTCATAAGTGTGTTAAACAAGATTGGCAATATCCCACAAGCATTTATCCTGTCCCTGCAGCTCAGAGAAGCAGAAGTGACAGAAGTGGAGAGGGAGAGGGACCCTGGTCTCCCTGGCAGTGCCACAGCCACTCCCTTTGCAGGACCTGCTGGTGCCAGTGTGTCCCTACAAGGGACATGGATGGCACTGGACTTTCTGCCATGCTCATGTTGGGAAACAAATCCCCCTCCATCCCAGCAGCTGAGTGAGAGCCAGGTTTGCCTGGGGGCTGCACACTTGACCACAGGATAGTGGCTGCACTAATCAGCCCAGCAGCATTAGAGCAGATAAAGGTTTCCCATCTCTCTGAATGCAGACTCCATCGATGTGCTTTGTTCACAGCAAGCTGTGCAAAGTGCCTGCTTTGGTTTGCAGGTGCAGAACACCCAGACTCATCTCCAAAGGTATCTGCAAACCCCACCAGCTTTGACAGTGAAAAAACCTGGCTACTACTGCTACTTAAGTGCCAACATATGGATTTCAGGCACTAATTGCATGCACCACGGCTTGATTAAATTGCTCCCTGGAGCTTTGCCAGAATAAATTATCTCACTTAGTGAAAGCTGGATCTGCACTGCAATTTTGAAGCTGTTCCACTCATGCCAAGGCAGCGAGGAGCTACACTGGAGGGGTGCCTTAGCTGGTTCAATTTCAGTGCACACAACTCTGGTTTGCATCCCACTGTCCTCTACTACACTGTCTCAGCTACCAGCTCCTCTGCAGAACCTGCTACCTGTGCTCTTGTCCTGTTGGTCTCTTCACCAGGATAACATTTACTACACTAAATGCTCAGATCAGCATGAAAATGGCTGGAAAAATGGACTGTTCTGAAATCAATTGCATCAGCTAAGTGCCTGAGACTTGAGCTTTTTTGAAAAATTAGTCTCTAAGATCAAGACGTTGCAATATTCCAGAAAATCCCCACTTGACAATTTCAAGAAGAGTGTCCTGATCTGAATTAATAACAGATACAACTTCAGTGAACTTCATGAGCAGAAATAGTTCTCAGGGTTGATTGAGTCACTATCCTTTATGATTAATCAGATTTTCTTATCTTTTTAAATTTTTAGTCCATGAAAAACCTACCACCTGGACAGCTTTGTAATGAAGAGCTTTACAGCAAACAGCTGTAAACCCATGAAAACTTTCTTCTCCCCAGAGCACAGGAATCAGAATTGCAGCTGTTTGCTAGAAGTATGGTGGCCTCCAAGGCTGAGACACCTGTATAAATTGGGAGAGTAGTTCTGTGGATGCATTTGCTGCTAAGACTAAAAGAAAAAAGGAAAAAAAATTTTTAAAAAAGGCACAAACAGAAAAAAAGAGAAACCAAACTAACTATAAAGCTGCTATATTTGTTAGGACCACCTTTCTGTGAGCTGAAGGTTTGTCCACTCGCTGGCCAGCATTACTTGAGCTGCTGAAAACGGACTTCTTTAGCCAATTTGAGTGGGGAAATGCAGAATGATATGTGTGCAGACCTTCATTATGGTTTAGCACAAATAAAATAATTCCTGCTAGAATAAACTGAGACAAGAATAGCTATTCCAGCCCACACAGTTCTGCAGGAAATGTTCCAGAATAGCTACATGGAGTACATTCTTATTACCAAATTGGAGTGCTCTTGAGAGAGGACATGTGAACCAAACCATGTGGATATGTGGGCATGTAATCAAAGTTACAAAGCCACAGGGACTTAACAGTGCTCAAAGCATCCATTGTACCTTGGTGACAGAACAAGCCTCTCTGCCCATCTTGTTGCTTTAAAGCTGTTTATTTCCATCACCAGATGGAAATTAAATCCCACACTTCCAGTATAAGGCAGTTTAATGACTGTCACCATCTAGCAGGGAGGTTAAGAGCACAACAGCTGCTTTCTGAGGGACAGTGACTCGTTCAGCCACAGCCTTGTGCCTGTACCCACTGGCAAAGCTGCAGTGTCAGCTACAGCTCAGGATACTCCTTCCAAGCACGGTAGAAAAGGTTTTATTTTGGCTTAAACTAAAATAAACCACTACCAATGGGGCTTTTTTTGTGAAGGCAAACTTCAACCCAACAGCTGCTACAGCTGAGATACCAGGACACTTGGTCTTTCCTGGTTTTCCTGAAGGACAGGGGGGATAAGAACCTCCTGAAATCTTCAGTTCCACATTGCCCAGAGGTTGTGAAAGTCCCTGTACATGTATGACTGTCAGCAGAGTCTGGCCCAGATGAGATTACACCAGTTTACAAGGGCAGACTGAGCTACAGCAGGTCATTGCTCCAGTGTCTGCATTACAGAAAAGACAAACTCTGAATCTATAAAATCCTAAGTCATACAGGTTGCTGAAAAGCAATGAAATTATTCTTTTTGTTTCTGGGGTTTTTTTACCAGACTGTCGAATTTGCTACTGATGTTCGAGCCTTCAGAATTTGCCTCTTCTACAACATTTTTTCAAAACAGTCTTTTGCCTTTCAATTCTTACAGACAGACTGTGGTCAAAAAACATCTGGGGACGATTAAAAAAAGTTAAATGATTGGGCAGTTTTTAATAAGTTTCTCTTGGGAATCTCAAGTACACTACTGCAGGAACCTCAAGAACACTATTGCTTTTCAAATGGTTTCATCAGAGTGTACTCCGAGATTAGCTTCAAATTTAATTTGTTGGACAGAACTTCTAGTGACCAATCTTCCCTTTGCTATTTAAGAAAATATCAAAGGAAAAAAACCCATAACCTTTCTTCATGTCTTTCCAGATGTTGTCAAGGGTTGCAATTCTGTGAGAGCAGTAGAGTAGATTTGGAAGTATTTAAGTATTGGGCATAGACACAGAAGAAAGAAAGAAAAATAAAACAAAGAAAGAAAAAAAAAAGAAGTAGGGTTTCAGATGATATTAATCAAACCAGAAGGGCAAATAGAGATTATTATATTTTTTATTATTTATTAAAAACTGTAGGTCAATGTGACACTAGCTCAGTTGGGTAGAGCATAGTGCCTGTAATACCTAGGTCATAGGTTTGGTCCCCATATGGGCCATTCACTTAAAAGTTGGATTCAATGATCCTTGAGGATGTCTTCTAATTGAGAAAATTCTTTGATTCTGTGATTTTGGGAATCTGTGGTTCTGTGGCATTGTGAAAAACACTTGAAGAGTATTAGCATGCAGCAAATGGGCCATCTCAGCTGGTCTGCAGACAGAACACCTCAGAAAAAAGGTTTAAATGCGTAAAAAATAGGAGAGGTGGGGACCTCTCCTCCATATATTATTCTGTTAAATAAATGAGATTAGAAAGTTCTGCAAAAGGCCTACCTATATATTTGTGATATTTGCACAAATTTGAAATTTATATCTTAGAGCATTTGGTCATCAAATACAATGAACTTGGGAGAAGATGGATCCCACTATGAACAGCAAAGGCATGCAGATCCCCAGGCCTTAGTAAGGAACACAGTTTGAAAGTGAAATATATTGTCCATTTGTGTCTAATTATCTGTTGTTTGAACAGGTTCAGTTTCATGAAAATAAAGGTCCATTACAGTCCCAGCAGGACCCAGGGAATTAACTGGGCATCACAGCAGGTTTTGTGCATATGCTCAATGCAACACTTTCCCTGGAGTTTGTTATCAACATCCTCTGTCAACACCCTCAATCTGTGACCGTCAGAACATCTCTCATTAAAAAAACACTGTCAACGCCTTTCCCTAAATAATTTCATTCCATTTTATAAATACCACTCTTTAATAACCTGTGCACCCCGCTTTGTCCTCAGGTGGCAAATTTGCTCAGGCTCTTCCAGATTCCCCAGATAAGCTACGCCTCCACCAGCGCCAAGCTGAGCGACAAATCCCGCTACGACTACTTCGCGCGGACGGTGCCCCCGGACTTCTACCAGGCGAAGGCCATGGCCGAGATCCTGCGGTTTTTCAACTGGACTTACGTGTCCACCGTGGCCTCCGAGGGCGACTACGGCGAGACCGGCATTGAGGCCTTCGAGCAGGAGGCCCGGCTGCGCAACATCTGCATAGCCACCTCCGAGAAGGTGGGGCGCTCCAACATCAGGAAGTCGTACGACGGCGTGATCAGGGAGCTGCTGCAGAAGCCCAACGCCAGGGTGGTGGTGCTGTTCATGCGCGGCGACGACTCCCGCGAGCTGATCGCGGCCGCCAACCGCTTCAACGTGTCCTTCACCTGGATCGCCAGCGACGGCTGGGGAGCGCAGGAGAGCATCGTCAAGGGCAACGAGCACGTGGCCTCCGGGGCCATCACCCTGGAGCTTGCTTCCCATCCCGTTAAAGAGTTCGACAGGTACTTCCAGAGTCTCAGCCCTTACAACAACAGACGCAACCCCTGGTTCAAGGACTTCTGGGAGCAGAAATTCCAGTGCAGCCTGCAGAACAGGAAACCGCATAAAAAGGCCTGCGAAAAGCATTTCACCATCAACAGTTCCAACTACGAGCAAGAATCCAAGATCATGTTTGTGGTGAATGCTGTGTATGCAATGGCTCATGCCTTGCATAAAATGCAGAGGACTCTCTGCCCAAACACCACCAAACTCTGTGATGCCATGAAGCATCTGGATGGCAGGAAGCTGTACAAAGATTATCTCCTGAAAGTAAACTTTACAGGTAATAAATCCTCTTTTGGTACCTACAGAATGTAATTCAGCATGGTAATTAAGGAAATGTTCATCAGTCTTGGTAACAGCTAGTCAAATTCCTGGTAGCAACTATTTACACAGTTCAGACAAGGTTGGTACACAGGTAAGGTCACTCCTGTCACAAGAAGGCAGAAAGGAGAAGGAAGAGGAGCTTGGTGAGAATCCTAAAAAAACAGATTGATGCTCCTCCTGCTTCCAGCAGAAGGAAGAGGTGAAAGTGACAACAGCTGGTCTCAGCTTTATTATGCTCCATCCTCTAAAATTCCTCACACCAACACCCATTTAATTCACAGCCAGTTTGGGCATGTCTGAAAGCCAATGGTCCTTTTACCCCCTGCTACACCAGGCAGCCACCTGCTATTACCCTGCCAAGACCTGGCCTTCTCTGCCTCACTTTGCTACGAATTTACAAAATTGCTGGAATGTGGCCAGTGTCCTTGCAATAGTAAAGTAATAATTCCTGTCATAGAACCAGAAAAATACAAACTATTAAATATATGGGGCAGTGCCATTTACTTGTGTTACAGAACTACAGGTTTAATGGCAAAGTATAAAAAAGTTGTACTAAACATGTGCAGGGGATGTTGAGAAAGGTGGTCAATCTGGAAATGATATGAGCAAACTTCATGGGGGCTGACTGCACAGCATGTGCCATCTCTTGGTTTTGCCACCAGATATGGCTGAGTTTAGCTTTATTATTAATACTATGCCATAACAATATTACACTTTAGCAAAGGTAAATAGATCTACAGAGGAAACAAGTGTAGAACATCCTGTCTTTGTGTTGCTACATGTCTGAGTTTCTTCTGAAGCATTAGGTTGAACTTGCATTTCTACGTATTATGAAAGTGATATTCTCAACTGACTGAGCTGATAGTAAGGAACCATCATGCTTTGTTTTGAGTGAGAGCTACCTCCAACAGGAATATAAGGATAAACATGTGTAGGATGCAGCATGGTTAATCCCAAGAGATCTTCAGTAATTGTACAATGCTAATAACACTGAAAACTACATAAAACTGTCAAATTGAAGCTTGAACTTTTCCCTCCTTTGGAGGTATATTCTCAGCATTTGACTCAGATCATCTCTAGATATTACCAACCACATCCCAGGTGCTTCTCTTGCTCTCAGTGGGGTGCAGCCAACGTAGACAAATACTAAAGTCAGAATGAAACAAAATTTTTGGGTTTAGACCTCTGGAAGTTAAGAATAATCCTTTCTCCTTCCCCTCCCCACAGCACTTACAAACATAGAAACCATTTTCTTGCTTGCCTGCACTTACCCTCAGAGATACTTGAATGTGCTTAAATTGTTGAAATCAATTTGTTTTGGGAGGACAGCACTTCATGGGAGCTGGTTCCTGGCATGCTGATCAGGAGGGAAGGCAGTGGTGTGCTTCTGTCCCTGCCAGGGAGGTACTTCATGAATATAATGACCTACCTAAATGAGTAGGCACGTCAATATTTTAAACTTCAATTATTTTGAAGATTTTTCTGACACTACAGGTGTTTTTATGGGCTTAAATGAGAACACTATTAATAGATTCTGGCCTTAAGACTAAGCAACCTTTGTTCAAATATAGAATTCTTAATCATTTTTTTAACACACAGATATTTTTAAGCACCTAAGAATTTTCCCACTCAACATCTGGATGTAAAGTCAAATTTACCCCAATTTTCTTTGAATAAAATCTCAGGAAAAATTTCATTTATTAGAGCCAAAAAATAGTTTTAATTTTGACTGAGATATCTTTTATATTTTTGTGAATTGAGAGTTAAGCTTTTCAAGCTGGAAAAAAAAAATTGAGGCCTGTAATTTTCCAGTTTTGAAAACAGAAGGCTCTTTTCTGAACCAAATTAATTTGATTGAAAATCAGCATGGAAATCTCTGAAACTCTGAAGAGCTTTATTTTCCATTAATTTTCATTTCCAATTTAAAACATTAAGAAACCTGTCAAGTTCTTTTCCAATGGCTTTGTTCCATATACATTTTTTTGCCAGTTTACGACATGATTTGCTCATCTCCTTTCTTTATTTTTAGTTCTTCTATAATAATGCGAATTCCTGTTCTAATGTAAGTTATTTTTTGAGCAGGTGAGTGATTTTTATGTAGGAAGATATTAAGCAAATCTTCCACCCCTTCTTCCTTTCAGAAAGGTGTGAAAAATTAATACATATGTGAAATTTTAATACATACAAGTCTTGTCATTGATTTCTATAGGATCAAGAATTATTCTTTGTTTTTTCCTGGCTGAAGAAAATCTTTGAGTGTGTTGTTAGTGCAATATGAGGACTTTGTTGCATGGCACATTTGATCAATGATGCTCTCATATTCCCACCTCTAAATCCGAGAGTGTTTTTCCAGCACAGAGAGAGAGTGGCATGGAAGTTACCAGTCCAGCAGCTACACTGCAACCAAGTCAGGTTGTGCATTTTCTCTCTTCTTTCACCTGGGTAGCAATCCACACCCACCCAAGGAAGCAGGCAAGAAACAGAACCTTAATGATAACCTCATTTGCAGACACACGAGCAGCTATTTAAGCAGTGCCTCCTCTGCTGAAAGGCAGGGGTCCACATAGATAAGCCCTGCAAGCATAGAAATCAAGCAAAGATATGGTGGAAAAATTCAAGCCTGAATGAAGAAATGGCCCTGAATGTCTCAGCCCAGTTTCCTGGAACCTGGTGCATTTCAGAAACTCCAGTCTGAGTGAGCATTCTGTGACTGGTGTGGGATGGGGCAATTTTAGATATTTATCCTTTACACTCAAATTAGTTTTGATTAGTCTTTGATTACAGGTAATGGAGAGTATCAGCACTTACAGAGTGTACTTCAGCCCATGCAAGGTATGATTTGCCCCTACATCTCTTGCTACTGACTACAGGTGGAGTATAGAATGATTAAGGTTTATTTGCACTTGCTATTTAGCTGAAAGTCTGAAGCAAGACTCTCAAGAGCAGCAATAATGTGATTTGCAAGGAAATACTCAGGGACCAGCTAAGAGCAGGGTGGTTGTAGGGGACTGGCCAGGATTTGTGCATTCTTGTGCTGCCACTGCTGCTGACATGCTGTGTGACAGGTATTTCACTAATATCTCTGGGTTCCTACTTATTTCTCCTTTTTCATTTAACTGAAATAACTCCACAGAACTGCAGTGTGGAATGGAGACAGGGTGAGATTTCACTTCTCATTGTCTGTATGAAACACCAGGCACATCATTTTCTTGCAAGTCAGTAAGACATACTGCAAATGTCATGAGATCTGGAATTTTTTCAGCAAAGAAAAAAATAGACTCCTGTGCCTAATTCCAGTTTCCAGCAGCAGGATGTGAGAACGCAAAGTCCAGCCCCTAGATAAATGCACTCCCTCAATTTCAGTGTTTATTTGGCCTTTCAAAGAGATATAGGCTGGTTCATCTTCTTGATCTTCCCATCCTCTACATTCCCTCCCCAGGGCACAAGTGCAGTACTTGATGTTCTAAATCGTGATGGTTTTCTGCTGATAAAGAGATGCTGGTTCAGGAGGCTGTTAACTTGCATTACCAGAACAACAAAGAAGTGCTGAACAAAAGTAAAGGTCTCCACAGCAGAGAGCACAGAGTAAACTCAACTTCCTGCCATGCCCAGCCATTGCCTGGTGAAGGGCAGCACACAGAGGGGCTCCTGGGTGGGATATGAATCCAGGGATGAACCCACACCTCCAGAAGCCTTGCTCCCTCACAAAGGTGGAGGGAACAGTGCAGCAAACAGCTTTGGTGACAATTTCATCTTGTTTAAGCCACCAGCAGGATACAGAAAAGCAGTGTTGTCATTGCCCACAGCACTACTGCAAGCCTCACGTTTGACAAATGCCAGGACAGTGTGAGAGGGGTGTCCATCATTTGGGATAAAAAAAGTGGCAGAGTCCTTCACAGCTGTGCCCTACATGTTGCTGCCTGGTGTAGCTGCTCCGCCAGGACATTGGACTGGAGGTGAGTAGAGGTAGCAGTGATAAAGACCAGAATCATCTCAGGTTTCTTATCTGGTTGTGCAGGATAACAGCCTTGTCACCAGGAGTGTGGGGCTGGGCTCCAGCTTTTCCCACTCCAGTCATCAGGGCTGGTGGTATAACAGGACTAACCCTGCCCTCAGTCTAGTGTTGGAGCATTTGGGCAGAGAGGGTTTGGATTTTGGGATGTATGCATGCCCACATATCTTATGCAGTTTTCTGAACCTGCACAGCTAATGGTTGGAGGAATTTGGCTAAAGTAGTACACCTGGCAAAAAGATAATTAAAAATTTTAGGCAATGCATAAAGTACTCAGTGTCTTTTCCTCTCCCTTTCTCCCTCCTGAGTTACCAGAGTCACTCTCATGGACCTTTTTGTCTTGTGTTCAGAAATCCATCCCTTCTGCAGCAAAGCCTGTATCATCAAAATCAGCTTATTCTGGGCAAGGCCTCTCCCCTGACAAACCAGAATTATTACTCCAAATGGGAAAAAGGTTGTAAGTCAGGTCTGATTTGTCCCCTTTTCTCCACTGGACTTTATGACAACACTTCTATTCTAACCTGCTCTTACATTTCTACGTGGTTCATTTTTTTCCGTCTCTTCCTCTTCACTCTGCCCCAGCCAACACTGAAATAATATGAAGCAGAACCACAAATTCACCTTCTCATTTATTCTTGAATACTGGTGACTTCTGTTGTGGGAACACAATTTCACAGATCATTTCCATCATTTCTGTTCCATCCAAGTAAGAAAGAGCTTAAGCCATGGTCTGCAACAAGCAGATGTCACCTCACCTCTGAGCACAGCAGCATTGCATGGTCCCTGCTCTGAGCCATGAATATTTCCTGTCAAAAGTGCACTTCAAAACTCAATCCTCAGCCATGCTGCATGGAGCACAGACCAAAAGAACACTGCACTGGCTATCACAAGCAGATTACAGCTGCAGAAACTTCAAAGGCCAGCTGTGAGTTTACAGCAGGGAGTACCTGTGCAGGCTGAAGCCAGAGATCTCAGCCCAGGCTCTGCAGCATGGCCCTGCTACTCCATCATATCACCCAAGCAGCTCCTTCTCATCAGGCCAGATCCCCTCTGCCTTCAGAACTGAGTCAACAGTGAGGTGCATGTGGCCTTCCTTGTGATGCTTATTTGTAAAATAAACCATAAGGTGCTTCCAGATGAAGGCAAAGCTCACATAGGCAGAAGGCATCCAATACTTTGTCAGTCACAAGAGTTGTAAAAGTGTAATACCTGATGGATTTGTAGCTAATAAAGGAAAGGAAAATGAATGAATTTCCCAAGATGCTAATTAAAAATATACATGAAAAAGATATCTAAGATTTATAGGAAAAAATTGCTGCCTTTTCCTGGGACCACAAGTGTGTCATAGTGTTTAAAACCTTGCAAGCACCTAAGGGACAGTCTCTGAAAACACACTTGAGACTTGCTGCTCCAGAGCAGAGGAACAGTTGAATCTGCACAGTATTTTCCCACATGCTCTCTGTATTGGAGTTACATTGGTGTAAATTCATAGAGATGCAGAGAGATTTGGAAGGCCTGGTAATCTTGATGGTCCCACCTACTACCTACTTCCTCCTTCCTCCTCTCTTTGCAGGCGTCATGGGATCTGCTGTTCCTTTACTTTTTTTTATTTATTTACTTATTTGTATTATTTATTTATTTATTTATTCTTTTTATTTATTTTACCTTCAAGAGTAAATAAGCCAAACTCTACTTAGACCCCCTGAAGACTTTAGTATGGGTATATATTAATATATTTATGCACTTATTTATATATGCATTTGTATAGATTTTTAATTGTGTATGCTATAGATTCTATATAGATAAGACATAAAGATTCTATATAACATATAGGTGCTATATGCTATATATTATAGCATGTAGATTTATATGCTATACTATATAAAATCATAACATTAAAGAATAAAGTAGGTTAGGTGGTCTCTAACTTCCTGCTGAAAGGTAAGGCAGCTGTGCAATCAGACCAATTTGCTCAGGTCTTTATAGATGTTAACCAGTTGAAACTAAAATACTGTAGAATTATTTCAACACCTAGTTTAGGTCTGGGGTATCATGATGGCCAGCAACTGGTCTGCACTCTGAGATGTGTGTCACTCACTGCACCCTCTGAACTGGATACTTGGGCTGGCAGGGGGACACAGGCATCGTCATCTCTAGGGCACATGTTCCAAATAAAACTTCCATTTAAACTTCTCTCACCATAATGGCAGGTTAGTAACCTACCTGTTAGTTGTGACTGCTACCAAGCCAGAGATCATCAGAAAAAGCTGCTGTTTAGTCTTTCCTTTGTGACTAATTCACAGTAATTAGCCTGAGTGAGCAGGAGCAGATGTTGAGTTGTGGTTTCACCCCTTGAGATAAGCTCCAGCAGCTGAGGCTGAGGTGTGCTGGGCCATTGCTCCCCATCTATCCCAGGGACAAGGCACTTTTTCCTAGGGCCACCACTGTCACCACAGCCTGCTGCCACTGCTCTCTGCCTGACCTGGGCATTGAGCTCCCATAGACAGAAAGATGGGAAATGCAGGATTAGCAGGACACAGAGCAGCACAGGGCACAGAGCACAGAGCACAGAGCAACAGCTTCTCTTCTTAGTCCTCAGGAAACCTCTGGAAGTTTGTTGCCTTTGGCCTTTACCCAGCTGGGTGTCATTCCTGGAAAGCCTGCAGAAAGCACAGGCCAGCAACAGCCCCAAACTTGTTATAGTGGCATATTTAGGTGGAAGTACTTTGGCATCCCTAAAATTTGAACTAGATCTCCATCTCGGTTTCCTCTACTTGAATATTTAAACAACCCACCACTTCAGCTGAGCTATGAAATACTGAACATAAAATTATACAGTCTATGCCTTGTATGTAATTTATAGTCAGCTGCTTATCTCCTATTAATAATGTAGCCTTTAGGCAGCCATAAATCTCTAGATTTCACAGCATCCATGAGAGTGTGTAAATGAGGATGAGATTAGACACACTATGTTTGTGGAGAAACCCATGACTGACAAACAGCAATGATTTTCTTTCAGATCACATATTTGAGAGACAGAAGGCTTGGTAACCTAATTTCTCTAAATCAGGCTCCTGTGTTTGCCTGCTGCTTGTTTTATAATAGTTATTATTTTATCTTTTGTTTTGCTGGCAAATGATACGTGAATCCCAAACACCAAGGGTGTTGGTACAAGCTCTCAGAGGAGCAGGAAGTCTCATACAATCTTTTCATCCCCCAACTATGCACATTCCCTTTCCCAATCCCACTGGGTTTTACTGTAGGGGGGCAACCCAGGACATACCAAGGGATTATATTCTTATTCTTCATGCAGATTTACCTGGGAGAAATGTTTACACATAAATAAAAAGATGTCAGGCCTGCTTCTTTTTCCTGTGACCTTGAAGGAGAAGATATGAGGTGAGAAAGAAGATTTTGGTTCAGGACTCCCATTCCTTACATTTTACATCTAATTTGGCTCTGAAAAGCCCATGCAATGACCAGATTCTTCTCAATCACCTGCTGCAGAAGAGCACTTTGGCACTTTCCTATCTAATATCAGCTAGTCTCACTTGCATGCTGAGACACTACAATAGGGGCTGACAAAGGCAAAGGCTGTGCTCAGAACATGACCACAGAAGGAAAACACATAAGAAGCTGATTTCATTCTATTCTTTTGGGTAATCCAGGTGTGTCCTGGCCTTCCAGTGAGTCTCCAAGAAAATTCATCTTTTTAAAATGTGATGAAGAAACGTACAGAAAGGAACAAATCCAGATGTCTAATCCCAAATATAACTAGATGCTATGTTATTTTTACAAAACCAAATCCTTGTTGGCAGCTAATAATTACACTACAAAGGCAAAGTGAAAGCATAATCTATAGAAAAGTATCTTTTCTCCTGAAATAACCTTAATTTCACAACATCCCTGGAAGACATTTTCTTCAGCCATTAGAGCACAGTACAAAGATATTTCCAGGCTAACAGTGGTTAAACAGAAACAGGGACAAGATCAGTACAGCTGCATTAGTGAGACACTGACACTCACCCAGCCTGGTGCTGCTATCTAGTCGTGCATCATGGCCTGATTTCTACATCAATTCCATGCAGCAAGTTTGCAGACAAACCTGTCCCAAGCCAACTGCTGTATTTGTACTTGTTAAACTGCAGCCCAGATGAGCATGTGAATCTATTTAAGCTTCTGCAAAGCCTGAACTATTCCCTTCAAGTCTGTCTTTTCCATTTCTGATTCCCAGTGCAAAAACCCCCACCACACAGTGATACAGTTTCTCTATAAAAGGGCCCGTTTCTCTATAAAAATGGACAAAGAAAATCAAACCAAACTAAAAGCAGCCATTGCTTACATTTTCCATTAACATATTTTTCCTAAATTTTTTCCCATTTTTTTAAAAAGCAACCACCTCTACATCTTCATGGAGCAGAAACTCCTTTTACATATGCATGCCCTTCACAAACAACTTCCATCAACTTCTCTTCTACACAACTCCCATCAACTGCAAACTGGATGGACATGTAAGACAAATGTGTGACTTTCATTTCCTCATTCGTCAGAGCCAAGTTTCTAAACACCTCTAAAAGCATCTCAGAGAATATCTGCCTTGGCATCACTGCAATATTTATGGTTATTTAGTTAGCTGATATAGAATATAATGTAAAAATATATTTCATTGCTGTTATCTGGGTGAGTCATTTCCTTTTGTTTCCTTCTTCCTGCCATGAAAGTGTATTTGTCTGAGCATATAACAAGTGAAGACAAAGAATATTAAAATTCTTCAAGGCAAGGGGAACAAGACACATATTCATGCTCGGAGATATCTGAGACAGAGAAACTTCTAACAGAAATGTCCATTAAATCCTAGCTGTAGCATGGCTAAAGGAGCAATCTTTTGATTTGTTCTTTAGCTTTTTGCTTCATCCATGGATGCTCACTGTTGGGATGAAAATGGGTTCAGCACTAAGCCAGAAAGGACCATGGCTCCAAACATGAATCCTTAAACTTAAGGCATGTGTTTTGTGAAGAAATTACCAAGATCAGTAATTTGGTATGTAGGGTCTCCACACAAAAAATCACTCTTTCCTGACTGCATGTGAAGAGCAGTTCAGGGCCAGAAGCTGTGGGGATGGGAATGGTGTTTGCAAACACCCAGTAGATGGAAAGCAGAGGTTATTGTACTTCACAATCTGAAGACTTCTGCCCCCTGAGTCTTTCATCTGAATTTCATCTCTTAGTTTTCCTTTTCTTGTACAAGCCCATCTTTCTACTTGGCAATGAATCATCCCATCTTTTCTAGACTAATGACACATATACATCTAGCACATTTCTTACAGAAGGCCATTTCTGAAGGCTGAGAGGTATCCACCTTTTAAATATGTATCTGCAATTGCTCCTCAATTCATTGGAGGTTTCATGCAGTACATTTTCTTCTTGCTGCTCTACACAGATTCCAGACAATTTGATGGAACAAGCTAAGGCAACAATTCCTTTGTAAATATGAAATATTTACCAGTTCTCTGGCTGAAATATGAGGCTCAGTGAAGAAAACACCATAGTTTTATTCAGGGAAGGGATTGCACTGTGCTCAAGGGAAACAAGGAAACTACTGGTGTGAGAAAGCTGAGGGGAGCCCAGCCTTGAGCAAAATCCTTATGCAGAATGTATGTGCTACAGAAATCCCATGAGAGAATATGGATTTGCAGGGTGCAATGGGATTTCTAAGGACTACATCTGATATCACTTTGATTCTGTGACCCAGTACTAACCACATTTGTTGCATGGTTTGGAAAACACACAGAGAGGCATGAACATGTACATTCACAAGAGCATTCATCCACTGTTCTTTAAAATTTTATTTTACTTAAAGCAATCCCGTAATAAGAATTAATACTTGATGTATGATTGTTGAGATTGCATTTGCAAAGAGTGAGCAGCAAATCCAAAATCAGTGAACTTTACACACTGAAGGGAAGGGAGAACCTCCTGGTGTTCAGGTAGCAGCACTGATGAGTTCCAGAATCCACAATCAGGGGACAGTCCCAGTTCTTTTCCTTGGAGAGGCCTTGTACCTCCTTGTTACTGCATTTGTTTTTTCACCATCCACAGGATGTTTTGCACATGTTGCAAACATGCTCTTCTTTCTATTAATTATGCCCTAAAAACCACTTTCCCTTTTTCCCCAAGGCTGAATTTGTGTAGTGATCAGTAGCTAACATTTCATGCACAGCTCTGGAGCCTGCAGCATCCTCCTGTGCTTCTGCTGCAGAGATGTCCTGCTCTCTTCCTGTAGGAACAATTCTCTGTGGCTCTAACTTTTTCAAGAAGTCTTAAATTTGCTCCAAAACTCTAGGACATGCCTGATCATATGCAGAAATTTATGGGGTGGGGTTGCTGGACTCTTCTAACCTAAATATCAGTTATATCATTGCCTGTAGCAGCAAAAGGTTGTGCTCTTGTGGTTCCTTCCCTTGACATAAATATCTATACACATTATGCCCTTACAGATAAATTTTACATGTGGCTTCTGTAAAAGTAATTTTTTTCCATGACATTTCTTTATTGCCCTGAAGAATGTAGCAGCTGATCAGTGCTCCAAGTGATCAGTTTTGTGTCAAAGATTGGCCTGCTGTAGCAGGATTGGGCTCCATCAGACAGACAGTGGCTGAAAAAACTGGGAAACTGATACTGGGAACTGGTGAAAATGTGCTGAAAAAGTTTGTTAAACTTCCTCTATTACATTTGCACATCCATTTGAATAAATAGCTAATGGCTACTTAATGCTCCAGTAACTGACAGAATAAAAAGCCCATCTTTAAAGGTTCTTAGGAGAAGAAATCTCAAGTCAGAGGAAGGTTTGAGGCAGTACTGTTAATGTCTTTTCTAGATCTCTGAAACATTTTATCAGTCTAATCCTATCAATGTGTCTCTGCTTCCACCATAAAACAGGCAAATAAATCAACATTTTCATTTTACATTTTCCCCTGAGGTCCAGTGATTGCTGTTGCTGAACTGATTCAGTGGAGCAAAGCATTAGCAAAAATGAGTCTGTGCTCTCAGCTTTATCTTTTATCCCCAAGAACAGAAGAATTTGCAAGTATTAATAGGACAGGCAGGTTGTGTGTTATAGCATAACACATGCAAATGAACACTGAAGATGTTGGGAGAGGTGACGTGTTATCCTGGTAGCTTGTGTGTGATAATGAGGAATAACCTTAAAAGCCAAGAGTTATCTTCTATCTCACTCTCTTTTGACTGAAATTCACTGTTGTGAGAAGCCCACTTTCACCCCTCTGATTGACTCAGCATTTGCTCAGCTGAGATGGACTCTGTTGAATACTGAATTAACTTGCAATTTCAGTAAATGTGCATTTCCAGCCCCTGCCTTATTATATGGAAAAGAGTAAAAATAAAACCCAGACTCATATCTTTACAAGGGAAGATGAGCACATTCAATGTGTGTGGTGGCCTTACTGGAAACATTAGTTTTATTTCTCCATCAGTGGGCAAAATTGAAGCCACCCAGCTGTCACGTATTCTTTGGCACACTTTTGTAGTATAACTGGAGAATTATTGATGAAGGAAGTTTGTCTCCTCCCTGATGCCATCTCACATTACCCAGAGCCCACCTTTGTAGTGCCAATTTCTTTCCACTCTCCATAGGAGATCTGTGAGAAAACTGCACTCCAAAAATAGCCATTCTAATTAAACATACATTCAAGAAATATAGGTGGTTTTTTTTTTTAATTCATATACCATAATCCTAGAGAAAACTGATCCACTCCAGAGTCTTACACCATGTGATGTGTGACATGACATTTACCTTTCCAGTTGTACTCCAATCCTTTGCCCCCCACCAGCATTATCTCAGATGTGCAAATGCTATAACTGAGCTGTATAATGTCTGAACCTAAAGGTTCCTGTGTTCCAGCTTGGTATTGTGTCTTTATTCCAGCTCTGAGGCATTCTACACCTCCTTTTTTTCCACAAAATGTTCAATAAATTTGAGCTTCAATTATTTCAAATACATGCACGCGTTGGAATTCACTACTTAGGGCTTTATTTTCCTACTGCAAATACAATTTCATTTTGCAAATTACCTCATTATTAGCAATTTGTAGGGTGATTGCTGAGAGTTTTCAGTAGCTTCTTAACAAGAATAATAGCATAGAGTCATAAGATTTGTAGGAAGAGGCAATACCTTTATTAGACTGCCCACATATCTGGAAAAAAAATAAGCTTTTGGCACAAAATCTCTTTGTCATATCTTGTCTTGCATCTCAGTCAGACCTTGTGTTTCTGAGCTCTGTACTTTTAAAGAAGTGAACAAAAAGCTTTCAGCAATTACTCTGCAAATGGATAGTAATGAGGCTGTTTGCAAAGGGAAATTGTGTTTCCAGCTGGAAATAAAAACCTGATATAGTAAACTCCAAGCAAAGCTGTTCTTTCAAAATAAATGAGGGTCAAATTTATTGAGCAATGGTGCTGATGACCTAATGGAGTGACCTTGGGCCTGAAAGCTTGTGCACTTCTTCCATTTGTAAGTCTAATAAGAAATACTGCCTTTCTTAGACACTTGAAATTTCTTGCATCTTGGACTGTCACAGCTACAATATTGCTACTACTAAATAATAGCATGGCAGTATAAGTAATTAAATCTATGTCAGTCCACCTGATTTGGGAGAGGCTTCATATCAAGTCAATTAGGAAATAACAGCCAGAGGGTCTATTTCATGGTTCATTTGCTTCTGATCTCTAAGGGCAAACTATCTAACTAAATTATTCAGAGCTGTGTCTGGAAACACCTCTCTAATCCTCAAGTGCCCAAAGAGGAGAGAATGTTTTAACCAACTTCCTTTAATATCTTAATAACTAAATCTATTCATATTTCCTTCAGGCTGACAAAGAAGGGCAAAAATATTATTAGGTATTTTACACTTCCTTAGACAGCTACGTATGCAGTCTGGGGGTGGAATTAGCACATCATGGAACAGTGCCTCCAAAAAGAGAAAGATTCCTGCCCCTGTGATATAACCATGTCCCAAATTTAGTCCAAAAGTAAATTTTGGGAAAATTAAAACACAGCTTCAATCTCTTCCAGCTGCCCCTTGGATGCACTGGGAAGAGAAGGGTAAAAGGCACAGCACCAGTCCCCAGCTCTGAGGTTACATGGGAGTGTCCCTCACCCAAATGTTCAAACTGGACACAGGGCACCCATAGCCCCTGAACTGGCAGAAAGTCACAGACTCTGAGAGCAACATTAATGTTCACCAACTGACAGAGAACTCACCAGCCAACTCAAATATTCCTGAGATCAAAACCTTTCAGGAGCTACCAAAAGCCAGCCCAGAACTTGCAGTTCCAGCTGCTGAGCTGATGTGTTGTCACTCTACACAGTGGCCATAATTCTTCATAATGGGAATGGATTCCTCTTGCTTCTGTGTACAAAAGAGTGAGTTGGCCTGAGGGAGGAGTTAGGCAGCTCAAAGTCATGGTTTAATTTCCTTTGTAATTGCAAGTTCATTGCTGGTTTGAATTACATTGCATGCATTTTGCCTCTTGTGACAACGATTTCTTTAAGTGGATAAACTTAAATTAAAAGAATGGTGTCAATTGAAAGACAGTTCTATGTTGGAATCTCATAAATTACTCATATTAATTATCAACCTAGTAGACATATTTAAAAAAAAACACCTTGGATGATTTTCCATAAGTATTTGTTTACTTTAATGTTAAACTAATAAAACCTTAGCCAAAAAAATGCAAGAAATATTCTTAATTTTAGAGGAGACTATTTGTATTTTTAAGGAGAAATACAAGTGCAGAATTTTTGCATACTTTAACCTTCCATGTCTTGAAATCCAAATCCTTTAAGAAAGAAGAAATTCTCTTTAAAATTCCTTAAATTTCTTAAAAAGAATAAAGGCAATTTCACAGTTTCCTTGATGAAGTTTGTAACTTAGCATCTAGTTCATTCTCCCCACGTCCTAAAGCAACACCTATGCCCAAGAGCCACACAAGCAAGAGGACAACACACACCTGGAAATGTAAAACATTATGCTTGAGGCAAGCAATTCACAGGAAAGGTAGCCTGGGAGTTCTGTGCTCAGCCAGGCAGAGGATAATGAGGATAATGACAAGCTGAAGGAATTCTTCTAGTTTTTCAGACCCTTCTTATCTTATTTTCCAATGTTCCCAGGCTGCTGTCTCTGATCACCCCCACAGCAGCTTGTGAGACACCTGCTCTCAGGTGCACAGAGACTGGGATATGCTGCAACCCTTGGAGTTCCAGCTGTGAGCATTTCTGTTCCAGACATTGGTGTTATTCATCTCACTTGACTTCAGATACGTAAATAGAGGATGTATTTCAGGTAGTCACACTCGTGGTGGTCAACAGATCAGTTTGGCTGGGCTATTCTAGATACCACTCTAAAGTGAACCCTAGAAACAAATACTCATTCTCTTCTGTGGGACACAAGTTTGGGATAAGTAATTCATCCACATATATCTCTTGACAGATCTTGGCAACAAGGCCTGAGGAAAACATTTCTGTCTCTGACCAGTGCAAAAGTTGTAGGGATCTATGACCAGTTTTAAAATTCCCTACAGCAAGTGTCCAGCCTAAGAGAGAAACCATAGACCTGAATGGAAAATCTGTAGACATAGACAGGAAAATTACACTTGTAGGGGACTAATCTGGCTCATTTCCTCATTCACTTTTTAAATGAGAAGAAGCAATGCTGTATATGACCCAAACACACCCACAGACAGTGGTGCAGAGGTTAAAAGTGACTGCTTGTCTCTGCAGAAACCAGTATTTTGTTAATTGTGGAGAGATACAATCTAGTGACATTTCACTCTAATCTTTCCTCATAATAACTTTTAAATTGCCAAATTTCAATGTGCCTTCTGCCAGTCAGGTATGAAACCAGCTGTGCTGTGCTGAAGCAGAAACAGGAGTGGGTTTATCAGGTCTCTGTTGCTCTGTCTAAATGTTCAGCCAAGCAGAAATCAGACACTTTGACCTCAACAAGCCATATTGAGCTAAAAATAAAAGAGAATGAAAATAAATGTGCATTCTTAGAGTCTTTCCTGATACTTTTCAAAATAAGGCATCTTACACATAGATGAGCCTGTTGGATAGACACACCATATCCTGTTATATTATTATCTAGGCTCTTGGTTAAAGTGTGTTAAAAGGCATTGCCCTGGATATGTAACAGGAAGAGTAGGGGTAGGAATTAAAAAATAACTGTATTACATAAAAATGTCTTATTTTTCAGTCTTAAATCAGAAGTGTGGAGTTTTTGCAGCACCATCTAGTGAGACTAAGGAGGTTTTACTCAACTTTTCAGAAACAACAGCCTGTTCCCTCTTTACTTTTCCATCTCTATTTAATTGTGATCTCCTCATAGTCTTTGGGGCCAACAAGCTGTGGGAGAAGGTACCTTCAGTGCACCCAGTAGTCGTCTTTGCATCTCTTTCTGACCCACAGGAAATCTCCCAGCTTTGCCAGCTCCAAGCTGAAAATCTGCAGTGCTCTCATCAAGCCTTGCTATTAATGAGTTGCTTCCTAGCTAGTGAGCTGTGCCTCTGTGATCCGTACTTCATTTTTCTAGAAAGAATACACTCTGCAAACAAAGAGCAGATGTGTGTTTTAGTGGGCATGAAGAGTGTTCTTAGAGGTAGGGATATCTGTCACCATTCCTACCAGGAAATGTTACTGAGGGTGTTTTCTGCAGGGTAACATCTACACACTCAGATCTGTGCCAGACACATGCAAGACTCTATGCAAAATATCCTTCCTGGCCCAAAGATGTTGCTGACAAACAAAACCTGGTTTGGTTCCAAGCCAGTTAAGATGACACACATCTTTCCCTAGGCTGTTTAGCCTCTTAAAAGATTTCCAGTGCCTAATTAGAATGAAAACTGCTTTGTTTTCCTCATCTATTCATTCCTTGTTAAAAAATCCTGGAGTATTTTTCCCTCAACAGAGGCAATATGCAGAATTAGAAGTAATTAAATATATTTCTCATACTACCTCTTTAAATAAAAGTTTTGCCCAAAGATAAAATAAATCTCCCCTTTCTGAATTTTTTCATGTCACCAAGAGCTGTACATCACTGACACCAAAAATATTAAAACTTCTTAATAAAAGCAACTCACCTGCTTCCAACAGCAGATAAACACATTTTTGCAAGTAATGTGACTGTTGGAAAAATTGATCCCACTTAAGAAGATTGAAACAAATGACCTAATTCACTACATAAAGGCTATGATGTTATTTTATGTTCTTATCTGTATCTGCTACTAAAACAGTCATAAATCTGCAGTTATTCCTCCCTTATCTGAAGCTGAAGGAGTTTGTCCTCCACTTGCACAATGGAATCTTCTCTTCCAGTAGGATTTCTCCAGGGAGCTGACAGAGTTGAGCTGCCTGCACCAGGATTCCAAAGATTTCTGTTTTCTGCCCTCCTGCTCTTATAAATGTCACTGCTGTTGCATCTTCATTGCTGAAATGCTGCAAGCTGGAACACAAAGCATCACTACTTTAATGCTTTTTAAATTATCCATTATTTTCCTTGATAACTCCTTTTACAAAATTCATCTTGTGTAACTGCTTTACACAGGGCTAATTCATTTCATGGAGTGCAAGGGAAGGAGAAGATTCAAAGGCTCAAAGGAGGTAAAGTTCATATTGTCACTCAGCCTCTTAGCTAGCAGCTGATGAGATTCAGAGACTCTTGTCTGTCTTCTCCCAAGGGATGGATGTAAAGAACTGAGTTAAAACTCTGAAATAGACCTGCCAGAAATACCTGCTATAGAGATTGTATGTTTCCTCTCAAAACTGAGACATATAAAAAAATTTGCAGAGTGATTTATGACAGCCTGACATCATCTCAGGGAAAACCAATTTGCAAAAGCTGTTATTTTTGCTCTAAAACATAAGGTCCTGCTTTCTTGTGAAAAGCATCTTTCTTGACTATAAGCTCTTAATTTTATGATTATTATTACACCATATTTTCTGAAAACGTGACTTTTTGGAAGTGATCTTACAGGATCTAGAACATTTTGATAAATGATACACTAAAATGCCTTAGAGATTTTATATATAATCAGTGGGTATATTAATTGCTGCCACCCAGTGGGCTCATTTGTAGGCTTTGGCTCACCATACTATAATTTAATACATCATTGTTTGGTTAAATGATTTCATCCTTTCCATCTGAAAGAGGGTGATTTATTTTCCTCTATCAGCAGCCACTAAAAAATGAATGTTTCAAGCTACAAGCTTTGGTTAACTTAGAACATGTTGTCCTACAAAAATCTTTTGTTTCTTGTAGCGTGGGAACAGCCCTGTGGAAAGCAATTATACTTGAGCTTCAAGCTAACTCTGTGTGAGATTACCTGCTCTGCCTCCTGGACCTACACACAAAATCAAAGGAAAATACTTTGCTCTGTTTATATGACAAATATTCTATCAGAACTTCTGTAAGAAGTTGTTAAACATATTACACAGAGGGAATTCTTTCCTGAAAAGTGCTGGTGTTTCAGACCCTCAGGTAGCTTGCACTGGGGTGCTTGTGGCCTTCAAGTTCTGCACTTGAAAGATGTCAAACATCCAGTCTGCAGTTTGTCTTCCTGACCTGCAGCTCTGCAGGTGCCAGCAGCAGTCACAGGCTCCCAGCCCACCTCAGGAGCTGGCCTGGAAAACACTGAAGGGAATAAACTGGTTCTTAGAGCTGGGCTGCTGTTTAACAGCTTCTACAATCTGTATAAGAGTTATGAATAATGAAAGAAGACACTGGCAATGACAGCACATTATTGAGGAGCTGTTAAGTGCTGCATTATGATTTTGTTTTAATGCTGCTCCTGGATGAGGGAGCTTGCACGCCTGTGCATGAGGAGGAGAAGGGAGAGGAGGAAAGCTGCTTAATATTCTTCTTGTTGACCTATATTTTGAATTTATCTACCTGTTTAATTTAGAGCATGTCACTTCCAGCAGCAGGACTGGCCATTTGGGGGAGGATTATGCTGCTCTTCATTTTTGTGCTCTCAGAGGTCTTGTTGGACTATAGTGTCACAATCAGATGCCAACAGTGACAAAAAATAAAATAAAATAAAATAAAATAAACTTCCTAAAGTTTCTAGGCTACCCAGTCCTAATTTGTACAGTACAAGACAGACATGGAGCTCCTGGGGCAAGTCCATCAGAAGGCTACAAAGATGATAAGGGGACTGCATCATCTGACTTATGGGGAAAGCCTGAGGGAGCTGGGCTTGTTCAGACTTTAGAAGAGGCAACTGAGAGGGGACTTCATCAGTGTATGTGGTGTCTGAAGGCAGCCAGGCTCTTCTCAGTGGAAATAAGACAGAGGCAAAGGACAGAAACTGGAACTCGTGAACATGAGGAAGAATTTCTGTCCTGGGCAGTGGCTGAGCACTGGAACAGCTTGCCTGAGAGGGTGTGGAGCCTCCCTCACTGGAGATATTCCAGAGCTGTCTGGATGAATCCTGTGCCATGTGCTCTGGGATGGCCCTGCCTGAGCAGGGGGGCTGGATCAGAGAGCCCCACTGGTGGCCCCTTCCTACCTGAATTATTCTGTAATTCCATGACTCTGCAAACCAAGGCTGCCCAACCCTGTGGCTGACACAGCTGAGGTGGGAAGGAGCAGGAGAGGGCAGGGATGAGAACAAGCAGAGTCTTGACACACAAGATAGTATAGGTGGCTGTAAATTATATTCTGACTTTGCCCTACAATAAGCAGAAAGTTGGGAAAGAAATGCACTCCAAGTGCAGCAGGATGAGGATGTGCAGATCACAATTTCAACCCTCCAGCTGGGGCTTCTGTGCCAAAACCCAGCGTCCCTTTTACTGACCTTAGCCAGAGTACTGCAAAATAAGGAAATACACTGCAGGAGTAAAGGTGAAAGAAGTTGGTCTCAGTGCTTTAAAGAAGCTAAATAAATCTACCACAAGAAATCCAAAGTATCTGGAGATTGAAGTGGAAGAGGGTATTACACCCTTATACAATATTGCTCAAGCTCAAGCACAGCATGGGCACAGAGGCAGGGAAAGAGATTTATTCCAGCAATGACAGTGGAACCACTTCTGTGGCCAAAGACACTGGGAAATAAAATCACTTTTATTGTTCATCAGTGGTAAAAATAATCCTTTTACTTCCTGCCTGTAAAGATTTTTACCTTTGATGCTGCAGCAAATGACCAATAAATCACATGGTAAATGCAATTTCCTCACAGATTTTTAATATTTCTTCATTCCCTGGATAAGCCTCAGCTGGAGGAAAAACAAAACTCTCCAAAGCTTACCAGTTAGAAGTGTTACAATATTGATTTCACAGAAGGTCCTAGATCCAGCTTGTGGTTTTTTCATCTGTTTGCCAAACAAGATGCAGGACCAAAACAGTACATACTGGGGACCTCAGACCATACAAGAAATATCAGAAACTGGTAAAACTGAAGCAAAATAGAAGGGATTCAAAACTGCCTACAACACAGGGAGAAGAGAAAAAGACATAGTAAGAGATTGTTGAGGACTTCACTGTTAATTCTCCATCATCCTAAAAATAAATTTTCTATTCAATTGCATTCCAGGCTGTTGGCATCAAAACTGACATTTAATGAGCTGACCTTTTAATTTTTCTTATAGCATTTAATTTTTCTTGTATCAGCCAAGTTTCACCAAAAAATTCTGAGAATCAGAAGCAGATCTCTTTCTTCCAAGACAAAATGTGAGAGGGAGCAGTGATGCACACTGGGAGAAATAACTAGAGAACTGATTTGTATCCAAGACAAAATAAACTAAGGATATTTGTCATCTTAGATTTATAAATGTAAAGTGAAATAGTGTTCCATTATCTGAGCTCTTCTTCAAAGTTCAAAACTGAGATAGACACAAACCTCTTGACTTACCTGTTGACAACTGAATTATATTCTATAAGCTGTCAGGTGCCTAGGGATGAAAAAAATATCACATGTAGCTTTGGTAATAACATTTCTCTATGTCTTTTTTTTTATTGTTTTTCCCCACAGCTCCATTCAACCCTCCCAATGATGCAGACAGTATGGTCAAATTTGATGCCTATGGAGATGGGATAGGACGATACAACGTGTTCAACTTCCAGTTCACTGGAGACAGATACTCCTACGTGAAGGTTGGTCAGTGGGCAGAGACTTTGTCACTGGAGGTAGACTCCATCCACTGGTCCAGGAGCTCTGTCCCTGTCTCCCAGTGCAGCGACCCCTGCGCTCCCAATGAGATGAAGAATATGCAACCAGGAGATGTCTGCTGTTGGATTTGTATTCCCTGTGAAACTTATGAGTACCTGGCTGATGAATTCACTTGTGCAGATTGTGGGCCTGGAAAATGGCCCACAGCTGACCTGACTGGCTGCTATGACCTACCAGAAGACTACATCAAGTGGGAAGATGCTTGGGCAATAGGTCCTGTTACCATCGCATGCCTGGGCTTTATTTGTACTTTCATGGTCATTGGAGTGTTCATCAAGCACAACAACACCCCCCTGGTCAAAGCCTCTGGCCGTGAACTGTGCTACATATTGCTCTTTGGGGTCTTCCTGTCCTACAGCATGACTTTCTTCTTCATAGCCAAGCCCTCTCCTGCCATCTGCACCCTCCGCCGCTTGGGGCTGGGGAGCTCCTTCGCCGTCTGCTACTCCGCCCTCCTGACAAAGACGAACTGCATCGCCAGGATATTTGATGGCGTAAAGAACGGCGCTCAGAGGCCCAAGTTCATCAGCCCCAGCTCCCAGGTGTTCATCTGCCTGAGCCTCATTTTGGTCCAGGTGGTGGTGGTGTCCGTGTGGCTCATCCTGGAGGCACCGGGCACCCGGCGGTACACGCTCCCCGAGAAGAGGGAGACAGTGATCCTGAAATGCAATGTCAAAGATTCCAGTATGTTAATGTCCCTAACATATGATGTCATCCTCGTGGTTTTATGCACTGTCTATGCCTTCAAAACCAGGAAGTGTCCAGAGAACTTCAACGAAGCCAAGTTTATCGGTTTCACAATGTACACAACGTGCATCATTTGGCTGGCCTTTCTCCCTATATTTTATGTGACATCCAGTGACTACAGAGTAAGTCTTGGGACATCTGTTTCCATAAATCCTATGCAACACTTTAGAGGACCGTGTCAGCATTCACTAAAGGCTTTTTTTTACTTCTTTAGTGCCCTGGGTCACTTGCAAACAAGTTCTCTTTCAATGTTACCAGATTTTGGCTTACTTCTAAGAAAGGTGGTCTCATTTCAAAAAGAGCATATGCAGTCAGAGCTGGAGATTAATACTGTTAGTCTGATTGCAATAGAGGCATAACATATGGATTAAGTATTCATTTGGGTTCATCACTGTCTGAAGTCACAGTCCTGACAGAAAAACCCAGTAGATAATGACCTGAAATTAGTCATAATGAGTTCTTTAGCAGAAATTGAGCTTAAGATAAAATCTGTACTAACCAGTGTCCGTCTGCAAAAGAATCTGCTATTAAAACATGGTATTTCCTTCCAAATAAAAATTATAAGGATAGAATTTCAAAATTTACTTTGAAATGGGGTTGTTAAAAAAAATTCAACAAAATGTTCTACTTAAATACAGAACTTTTTATTCTCTCTGCACTTTACAAAACACCTCACCTAGCAGCAAGTATTGGTCACCCTTCACCAGCAAACTTTAGAAACATTAAACTGCTCAAATTGTCAGATAGCGTTGCAAAGCTTCAAGTTCAATAAAATCGTATTTTTGAACAGAAGGAAATTGTCTCAGAAAAAAGATTCAGATCTGCTCCACTGGAAATCTCACAGTTATTACAATGTGAGAAGTGACTGTGGGAGTTGGCCCTTGCAGCAGTTTGCAGAGAATTAGTTCAACTTTCTGCCCAGAAGAAAGGTAGATTACCTTAGGGGGGTGTTATTGCCAATAGTGGGTACATGAAATAGCATATAAAACTGTGGAGTTAATAATGTCACTTAACATAATTTTGGTGTGGCCACTCTGGAATAATATATTCAGTACTATTTTTCTCAGCTTAGGAAATATACTGAAAATCTCTAGAAAATAAGAATAAGTAGCAAATGACGCAGTGAGACATGCAGAGTGACAGTAAAAGAACTAAATATATTTAGTCTAGACAAGAGTAAACCCAGGGAGACGTGATCACAGACCATAAATAATTTCAAGGCAACAAAACGAGAGGAAGGGATTATTCAGTCTCAGGAGAAGTTAGAATAGCAAGTAATGGATTGAAGCTAATGAAGGAAAAGTTTAAGGAAGGCACTGGGGAACAACTCGGGACACCCAAAGCAATCAGGAAGACAGATGTAGGAGGAGGGAAATATCAGTGCAGACAGTCACATGAGTGGGCAGTACAGACAGTAATGGCCAAGAGGAGCATGACATGATTGTTCAAGCAGAATTTTGCAACCTTATCTCCTGAGCAGTTTTCAAAACCACTTGAGTTTATACACAAGGTTCCAAATAAACCAACTCAAGTCCTACAAAATCAACAGAAAATGCTTTTAACATCTTTTTGATACTTTCATGACAAGTCTATACTTCTGTGGTTCCTTTGAAAAGCCCATATTTAGTTTCCATGCAGTGTCACATGTTGACTCTGAATCAACTTGTTCCATCCTAATGTAGCCCTAGTCTGGTAGCATCACCTATGAAAAGCCATAGAAACAGTCCCACTCAGTCTGGAGTTACCTGCAAGTTTGCTGAGGATAAACTTTATCCTTTCATCTATGTTATTCATAATGGTATTGCATTACACTGGTACAAATATGGACACCTGAAGGTCACTGATGCCCATGAGGGCTCCAAGCCATTGTCCTCTGGATGTGACCATCCAACCAATTTCTTATTTATCTAACAGTTTACCCACCAAATCCATCTCTCTCCAGTTTAGAGAGAATGGTGCTGGGGGGAACCCATCAAAGGCTTTACAGAATTCCAGATAAATGACATCTGTAGCCCTTGATGAAGCCGTGCTGGCCGGCCTGAATCACCTCCCTGTTCTTGCTGTGCCTTAGCAGAACACATGGTCCAGTGGGATTCCCTCCCCTCTGCCAGCACACCAGTCCTGTCTGTGAGGCAGGGTTACACACTGAACCACTGGAGTGACCTGGATTAAAAGGAACCCTGTGGGATGGAGCTATTTTTAACCCAAATCATTTAATTGATTGAGTGTGTAATTATGCCAGCACAGCTGAGCTGCTCCAGGCAGCACAAACCCTAGGAAAAGCAGAGTGGGGGAAGAGAGCTTTGCTAGTGAAAAAAACATAACTTGAAATTAATGAAGATACAGATAGCTTCATTTACTCTTGTTTTATGAGAAAACTCCTGTCTTGTCTTATCCATAGAGCACCCAGTTCAATATTCACCTGACCTTCACAGGTCTATGGACAAAATGCAGAGAGGTGAAGGAGAATGTGAAGCTGAGGTGTTCCTGTCTCATGCAGGCTCTGTTGGATCTTCCATGTTCACTCACCCTGTGATAGCTGAACACATTTCATGGTACTTGCAACATCCATGTTGTGCAAGGAGTGATCGTTAAATGATCACAATAATTATCCTCACTGATGACAAAACACCAACTGTGCTGAGTAAAGAAACAATGTCCATTCCCTACTCTATTTTCCAATTTGCACCAATTATTTCTGACAAGGAGATATGAGAAGCATTCCCATGGAAGAAGACTAATCTCAAAGAACTGCAGGAGTATAACTAAGGAAAAATGAGCCGTAGATGTATCATCATTCAAATTAAACAGTAGAGTTTAAAGCAGTTTAATTCAACATCTTAATTAAGGAATCTGCTTGGAAGAAAAGAATATAAACTGAAAATGAGGCAGTAAACTGGCACCTAGTTATACTATTGAATAAAAAGGATAAAAGATAGACAGCTCCAGCAAAGCTATGCTAACAAATGCCCCAAGGCAACTATTCTAAAATCCTGCAGCCTTACAAACAATTCATTTCTGAGCCCAAAAACTGATGTCTCAAAATCAGAACACTTTTCAGACCCATTCTGAAAACAGTCCCCAGATATTATCTTTACTCCAAATCCCACCTATTTTTCTGCAAGGGCTTGCTCAAGATCTCTGATTAGGACTGGAGCTAGAGACTAAACTGGTTTTCAGATGGATGCTTTACGTGAGACACCTGATGTAAACCCATATAATGTACACTCTGTGTATATTGCTCAGATACTGCATGACAAGCATTACAGAGGGTTCTCTCTGCCTCATCAAGGGTAGGAGAAAAAGAGAGCAGTTCTATCCTTTCTTTACTAAAACGAGGGAGAACACAATCAATCTCTCCCTGACATGCAGAGACACAGGGCACCACCAGCACCAGCACTTCATTCCCATGATACTGGGACTGTGGATGATAAGGATGCTACAGAGGTTCACACCAGCCTGCACCAGGGCAAACCCCCAGGACTGTGGTTCATGCTGTTATGTAGTAATGTGTCTAATATTTTGCATTTCAGAGCTTCCCATACTGAAACACAGTGCTTTGTGCCTGCTCTCTCCTAGGTGCAGACCACTACCATGTGCATCTCTGTGAGTCTCAGTGGCTTTGTTGTGCTGGGCTGCTTGTTTGCACCCAAGGTGCACATCATCCTTTTCCAGCCCCAGAAGAACGTGGTCACCCACAGACTCCACCTCAACAGGTTCAGCGTCAGTGGGACCGGGACCACCTACTCGCAGTGTAAGTGACAAGGCTGCCACCCTCCTGTGGGGTGTGGGGAGCTCGGGGAAAGACAAGGTGGGCTGAGCCAGACAGCCCTGTGAAAGCATCATTTCCTCTGTGTCTGGAGGGGAAAACTCATTCCCCTGGCGTGGCAGTCAGCTCAGAGCCTGCTCTGAAGCTCACTGAAGGCAGCAGAAAGTTTTTGGAGGGCACTGACTGGTGCACACACCCAGCAGCCCCCCTGTCCCAGTGCTGCTCTGGCAGTGTGACAGGAGCAGATTGCTTGGAGTGTTCCTGTCAGAGCAGCCTGCTGACAGGACCTGGGGCACAGGGCAGCGTGCTTCAATGCCTCATCACCTGCACTATGAGCAGAGGCTCCAAGTCTGCACAAAATGCATCCAAGGGATGCCATAAACTGCATCTGTATGCAGAGCATGATCAGTATCCTTTGTCAGTGCCACAGCCTGGAGGAGCAATCAGTGCTCTGTTGCAAGGACAACTCATTTGCTCTGATTCCCTCCTTTCCTTCATCTTCACTCTCTTCATCACAAGCAGGTTCACAGCTGTGATTTTGTTTTGTCACTCCTTTTCTGGGTGAGTTGCTTAGAGAGTTTTATGGATTACAAAAAAAAAAAAAAAAAAAAGTCCCCTGTATATTTGTTTGGTTTTTTTTCTTTGTCTAGCTTAATTAACTTAATTCATCAAAGATGGGAGCACACAGCACCCCATTCACAGAGCTCTCTGGACAGCCTGTCCACCCTAGAAATCTAAGTGAAAAGCACACTACAACTACAAAGAGGAAGGGAATTAGAAACAGAGGAAAGGGGAGACAGAGAGCAAGGTTTTTCCAGCAAGTTCACTTAGGGCATTACGGAGCCTGAGGTTTTTGCGTGTCACTTAAATTTCAAAATTGTCTCAAAAGCTTTGGCACCTCAAATTTCAGACAGAGCATGGAAGTAACTTGGCACCCTGCTGTGCATCACATTAGCAGGGACTAGGAAATGAAGGGATCCCAGCCATCCCTGGCTCTCCCATTCCAAAACACACTGTGCAAGGATGCCCAGGGTCCCTTGACAAGAGATCAGCTATGTGGCTCTGTAGGTCCCCAGTGTCACCAGTCAGGACTGCATCCAGTCCTGACACCAGAGAGCAAACACTCCTTGCTATTTTGGAAAATTTAATGAGGTGGCACTATGTGCCTGAAGTGCTGAATACTCCTAAAAATCTAATCAATTCCCAAAAGCTCTTAGAAGTGTAGTCCCTTGGTGAAATGGTAAGTCACATGAGATCCTTTACATTCATTATCAATTTTGTGTAAGTGATCTTCCCAAGTTTTTGAATACTCTCATGCTATGGAATGAGTCAAAAATAATTTTGATTCATAAATGCTCTGTACTGGATTCTGGATTGCACTTTGGAATTTGATACTTTTATTTTAATGGCTGGATAGCATATGTGTGTGTAAGCATGCATGCAACTGAGAGATATCTTCACATTAAAAACTGCATTTTCAGGCTTGTGAACAGCTTGAGGACATTAAGAAAAGCATAAAAATCCAGACTTACAATCTCTTACGGCTTCATTATTTAGAAAGGTTGCTGCAGTTATTTACTTTTACTGCTTAGACCTAATTGAATCAGGGCTGTTCACTGTGTTGAGCTTTTTAGACCATGGAAAGACATGGAAGTAGGGCTAAAAGGTCCATCACACACAAAGGAAACAGCCCTACAGCTTCCATCTAGGACAATTATTTGGGAAAATAACACTGTGTATCACAGTGACAATATTTTCAAGATAAAAAATCTGCCCTTACTTCCTTCTGTTAATTTGTAAATGATTTTAAATAATTTTCCATTACTTTTCTTAACTGATTAGTCATTTATAAAACTCCAAAAAGGTTGCCATCCAGATTGGTTCTAATCTTTGTCTAAAATATTCCTCTCATCACTCCTGGAGCTGTCATCTTGTTTTTATTTTGCTCTCAATGGCATTTCCATCATTCAGAAACTTCTTAATATCAAACTCATCAAAAATAGCTTTAGGGCATTCTAGTAACTTTGAAAAGCCAGTTTTTATACCTTATCAGAGCTCTAGAGGTCAGTGTTTTTCCTATCTCCACGGATTCCTACATCCATTGCATCTCAGGGCTGCCACCACCTCTTCACTAGTGGCTCTTGAACAGCAAGTGACACACAGACAGTTTTTAATGCACCATCCTGAACCATGAAAACTGGTCCAACACTCTGAGAAAAGGTGACATTCATGATGCTTTGGGGTAGTCTCAGTGCTACTGACAAGCTTTGATCATCTTGATAGCTGAAGTCAGGACTAAAAAACAAATAGAGATTTAAGCCAAATAGAGGCAGGGTAAAAGTGTGCTTAGGTATATGACATGTTTGGAAATGTATATACTTTTACATATACTTTTGGTTCTGAAAATTCCCATTTGGCAGCATGTTGCATAAATTCTGCTGCCCCAGCAGTGTCTCTCCCATTGGGATGTTCCCCCATTTTCCTCTTTAATAGTCTTTAGCACCCATAAAACTTCATGAAGAACTGACCTCCCTGAATTCATAACGGTTCAGACTAAACTTTTCCACCCAGATGTCATTTCCCCATGTCCACATGGAGATCTGCACTCTGAGCTGAGCTCCTCCAGTCACCTGCACAGAGGTCAGAAGGAGAATTGAACCCACTGTCTATAGCCAGACTGGAAATTTTTTTCCCTCTGAATATATCTTCCCAGGCCTGGCTCCAAACTAGACCTGATATAACTGAGATTAACTCAATTGTCCAGCTGTGAGTATGAGGAGAGGAGAAAATGCTGTCAGGCACATGGTGTGATCCTTGGGCTTACCCTGTGCTCAGCCAGGAATTGGACCCAGTGATCCTTGTGGGTCCTTCTAAGACCAGATATTCTATGACTCTGTGACTGTAAGTGGCACACTGACAGCAAATTCAGATCTGCCTGTTTGTGGCTGTGTAGGCAAAGCTGTAAGATCACCATGGCAGTGCTGGGCTCTTGCATTGGACCTCTGGTTCTTTTCCTTGGATTATCTAAGCAAAATGAGGGACAGCCAGGCAGAGGGAGATCAAAAGCATGAACTTGGGCCAAATCACAACTTCTGCTGATGTCACACTTTCGTCCTTGGTCTCAACACAAAATGAAGGCGAAGTGTCTCTTGCATATCCAGCAGTATTCCAGGAAAGCCCTTGGCAGCTGCTCTAAGACATGGAGTGTAGCTCAGAACCCTGCAGGGCCAGTGATTAACACTGCTGAGGTCTGTAATGAAAAGCAAGGTCTTTTGTTGTGTCTCAGGAGAGCTGGATGCTCGGTGTGAACACTTTACTCCACCCAGCAGAGTTAATAACTGCATCCCAGCACTAGAAGAGAGCTGCATGCTGTGCAGGAAGCCTGGAAACTTAAAAGGCAAGGCCACTCATTTCTCGCCTACCACCATATATTTCTGTCCAATTTTGATATCCTCCTGACCCAGTTACCATAGTATTTGAGCTATTCATGCTTGTCAGTGTGTTGGACTTCAAAAAAAAAAGCCTGAAGCTAAAAAATTCTGGTTAAGTGACTGACGTTCATGGAAACAAAATGCTTTTGCCTGTAGCCATACTGCAGTAGAACAGGGATTTGAATCAGGTTTCCTGAGCAGAACTGATTTTTCTATTCTCTAACAAAAAGTAGAAATAAAAATAACAACAATAATAATAAAAATTAGGTCATTGTGCTGCCACATTATACCCAGTTAAAAACAGAATACAAAACCAGAATACAAAATACAAATTAATTTTTACAAACCACAGACATGATGCCCTGTGGTCTTTTACACACAAGAGTTGCTCCACACCTGTGACTCACAACACACATCCACATTGTGAGAGATCAAATTCCATAGACCTAATCCAGAAGCAGGGCTCATTCTTGGGGCTCCTGTTTCAGGAAGATGTCCTGCCCTCTGAGTAGGTTAGTCCAGTAGATGCCTGTAAATTTCTTTTGTTAAAGCAATTCTGTTTTCCCTGAAATATTTATTCAGTCAATGAATAATTTTTTCTGAAAACCATACTAAGCATCTTTACAGAACCAGTGTGCAACTGAGAGTGCAGCCAGCACCAGATGTGGAAGATTGAGCATGCCCTTGTCAGCTGCATAAATTGCTTTTTACACTGGATGATTGAGTTTACTAATTCATTGCTTGCCATGTGTTTTCTTTGATGAAGGCATCACATTTCTCTGGGTCACTGTTACCATTAACCTAATGCATCTTTCAAAAAGCAGCTTTATGGTGACCTGAGCAGAGATGTCACAGAGTATCTGAAAACACCTTCCTGATGCCCAAGGGCTAAAATTAGTAATGATGGACAAAACAGTTTGCTTTGAAATTAAAATCCACAAGGTAACATATTCTCTGCTCAAAATACAAATACATTTGGAAACAGAAATTGTTATGCTCAGATTCAATTGTCATCTCATACCACTAAAGCAATGGAAAACTTTGCTTGTATAAAATGTTATACCATGTAAACAAGTTTACCAGAATCTGGTCCTCACCTCTGGTTGCATACTGAATCCTGATCCAGAGCTCCTAGAAGTGAAGTGTATTATAGGGAGAAATTACTCTGGGATTAGTTGAGAAATAATCTGGCTTTTGAAATGAGTTGTTAAAAAAATTTCTTCACCCAATATGTTCTTATAATTCTTATTTTTATTAATTAAAAGGTGATTGACACAGAATTCTAATATGGTAGATTATCTCCTGGATTTAAAACTACATATATTTTCTTCACAAATGTCCACTCCAATTATGTGAAAGCTCAGAGGATCAGACCTTAGCATTTCTTGCCAACAAAACACAAAAAATCCAAAGGTTCACTTTTTTCTACTGAGGTATTTTAGCACCATTATAGCTGTATTGATTCACACCACCATGCAAGGTGCTACAGAGGGAGACACAGTGGCACAGAATCATAAAATAAAATAAAATAAAATAAAATAAAATAAAATAAAATAAAATAAAATAAAATAAAATAAAATAAAATAAAATAAAATAAAATAAAATAAAATTATTCTGATGCTTCTTGGAGAAGTGTAATCACCCTCTGTGATCCCAGTGGGCAGCAAAGTGAAATCAGGTTTCTTCAGAAGATGCTTCAGCCTGAGGTCTGAGTTGCCATGGGGAGGTGCAACCAGCATCTCCATCAGCTCTGCTGCTGACACCAGCAGAGACTTTTCCTTTGGCACCTTGGTTAAATGGGGTGAGATGGTCCAGACCAACACCAATTCTAGTCCTGTGTGTTGCCCCTTTTTGCTGTCCTGAAGTCACTGATTTTCCCCTCTTTCTCTTCCAGCATCTGCCAGTATGTACGTGCCAACCGTGTGCAACGGGAGGGAAGTTCTGGACTCCACCACTTCGTCTCTGTGATTGTGGCTCGTGGTTCAGTTCTTGAGTTTTTAGACTGTTAGGCAAAATTTTGCACATGTTGTGCACTCCAGAGAACACCAGAAAACAAAAGACATCCAAGCAAAATTAGTACCTTTTTTTAGAAACAGTGTAATAAATTATTTTTGAGGATTGTACAGTATATAGTGACGTTCTGGAACTTTTTAGACTGATTTTAGCCCTTCTGTTGTTAACGGTTGTAAGGGACATGTAAATAACCATGGTTCACAATGTGCATAGTCCTGCAGTAAGGGAGTGATTGTTGCAAGCACAGTTGCAATGTTTAGGTGACTTCTTTCCTACAGATTTTTTTTGTAGCTCCTTGTTGTAATTAACTTAGACTGCATTTCTATGTTGTATATTACAGTTACCTTACGTGTAACAGATTGGTTTTCTCAGCACAAAACAGCAGTATTAATGTAAAGGCACCAATAATAAAAAGATAAAAGTTTTTCAGCATGGTTTCATTTTTGTTTCTTACTCTCTCAAGGTCATTACATTTTCTAGAGAGGAGGTTAGGTAAAAAGGATAAAAAGTCTGGAGTGTGTGTACACAGGTATTTGTGTGTGGGTCGGTGCTGTGCTATAAAATCCGTATCACAATATATGTGCTTATGATTAATGCTCTTTCAAGGTCACACAGAAATTCCCTCTTCTTTAAAAAACCTCACACATTATTAAATTTCTCCTTCTGTTTTTAAACTATAGGGTAATTTTCAAAAGTGAAAATGTCTAATTTCATCTTAATGAGACATAAGCAAAAAATTTTTGACTCCTGGTTCACACATTTGGCACAACTAAATGCTGTCATGCACACAATAGATTGGTAGCATATAAAGACAAAGAGAATTTAGATTAGGTTGGAAGAAAATCTGTCAGAAAATTAGCTAAGACTGTTTAATATCTCCAGCCAAAACAAAGCTGGTTCAGCTTGTGTGCATCAACAGTGCTGTAAAAGGTAATTGGAGCACCACAGAGACCAGAAAGTCAAAAAAGAGAAATGCAGGAGACATTTACACACATCTCTGGGGTGACTTTTGCGTTCCAACCAAATGCTTCAAGATACACATACCACCTACTTAGACAATTGCAAAATATCTTAAAAGTCTGGCTTTTGAAACTGCACTCTTAAAGCTGCCCTCACTCTATTGCAACAATCTGAATTCCTCTCTTTTTCCAGATCCAAAAAGACATTAGGGAAACAAACACACCTTTGATTAATGTGTCTGAGCATATTTACCTAAGGGCTTGTTCCCATTGATCTCATTCCAGCTGAGGTCAATAGCAAAATTCTTACTGACTTCAAAGGCAGCACCAGCGAGGCTTGAAAGTCAGCCATGGATACATAGTGTGGATGTACATGTTCTCTGGAGCCCAATTCTCCTGCACTTGCAGATGTTTTCACACATTTCTGGAAAGCTGCAAGTCCTTTAGGGCTGAACTGGCAAAAGGAAGCAGCTGTTATTTGGAATGCAAAAATTAAAGATGCAGGTTCTTCAAATTTCTACTCACAGATGGATGCTTGTATTTCCTAAACATTCTCATGTCCAGCAGCAAAGACCTCTTGATGCCAAAGCTTCCAGGACAGAGGCAGCCATGTGAGCCTCTGCATCATGGAGCTGTCCAGAACAGGAATCCCTGAGACTTTCCCCAGAACAGCCATAGATCAGCCTGCCCTACATGCAGAGCTCTGCATTCAGCTTCCTCCTCTCCACAACCTCTAGCATGCCTGATGTTTCACACTTGTTTCCCATCTTGATGCAGGGCCCAGGGTTGTATTTTGGCAGGCTGGGAGTCTTCTTTTCCAAATCAAGACCTCTTAAAGCACCTTAGGTTGGGCAGCTACATTCATTTGACTTTGGTGTGCTCTTTTGTGGACTGAGGCTGATCACATGACATCAGGTCAATATCTGACCATAGTTCTGATATCTTGTCTTTATGGAGCTCTTAAAATGCCTAGGCAAATGAGAGTTTCTTCTCAATTTTTATGGGAAGCCACAATCAGGGTCAAATGCACCTCATCTAACACTCATTGTTTACAAGGGCAAAGTAAATATCTACATCTGAGATCATCAACCCCTCTCCCTTTGTACTCAGTGGAAGGAAGTAGGCATAATTCCCCTGGCTTATCCCAGGCAGACACTTCAGACAGGGATGAGACTCCAAATAAAGGCAAGCACAGCTTGCTCAGAACAGAGACTGCACTAAAAATTAAGGCATTGTGTCAGATGAATTCCAGCTCCAGAATCAAAACTGACATTACTGAAGGCAATTTACAGCAGGTGAGGATCTCACTGTGCTGGAGTTTTCATTCATTTTGATAACACCACTTAGAAAATGACCCAGTGCCTGTGTCTGAACACCTGCTGTGAATACTTAGTTGGCTTGAGAGCCACTTGCATGTGGGGTTTTCATACAGAAAAAGCCAACAACCAAAACATGCAGAGCTCTGGACTTTTTCCATCCCCTCTGAATGCTTCTGACATTCTTGTACTTTTTTGGCTTTGTCTTAGAAACCTTTCATCACTTTACATTGGATGTCCACGGATGCAGATTGTTTTGTGCTGCCTGATGAAGTAATCCAGTTTCAAAACACAGCAGGATAGAAAAGGAAAATGACAAAGTAGAGGTCAGAGCTTTCCACCCCATACTAGCATGAAAACCTTTTAAGAAAGGGAATTTTATTTTTTTTCCTTTGCTGTTGTCTCACATCTCCTATTTCCCGATTTATAACAGTTTATGGGTTTTGTACCCATTTATGTATAACTTGAGTTTAGAATAAAAACCTGTTCTAGTCTATTGCTCCCATCATATTTAAAGATTTGAGCAATTCACCTCAAAGCAGAGGGGATCCTGTCAGAGCTCTTCCCAAGTACTCTGACTGTGAACCTTGAGAGGAATCACAGTGCTCTAAGCCCTGCACACAAGGGAGTAAAATGCTGAAATCAGAGGAAATGCCATGGATGAGAGCAAGGCTTAACCCAGCATCTACACTGCCTAACTGGAGGCTGAAGAAAACTTTAGTTTTTTTTATTCAGAAGTCATAAGTTCCAAGTACCTTGGATCTCTAAAAATCACAATTGCAGAAAGGTTTGTGAAAACCTGATCACTTTTTTTATTTTACTGGCAGAACAGAAAAATAAGGCTCAAAAATTTATTGCAGGCCAATCTGAAACAAACAAGGTTTGTGGGGTTTTTGTCTTTGTTCAGGGGTTTGGCTGTGTTTTTTTGGTGGTTTGGTTTGGTTTTTCTAGAAGAGTTGTTTTTTAAATCTTTAATGAATTTTGAAAGCAAGGCCAAAGTCTACTGGTCTACTGTGTAAAACCAAAATATTTTATTTTTTCTTCAAGCAATTGTTTTCCTTAATTAATTGAACACAGCTGGTTTCACTCATAGCCAAACCAATTTGAAAATAAATTGTCTTTTCAAATTTAAAAATCAAAAGCTATTTAAAGTATATTATGTCCTCCCAGAATGGAACAAACTCCAAAAATCTGGCACTGAGGGTGTCACTGCACACTGTGACACACACTGCACATTCTGGGATGAGCCTGGCTCCCTTTTATTTCTATTCCTCTCCCCTTCATCTTACCAAAGCAGCACAGTTCAGAAGTCTTCAACAAGAAATAAAAACAAGGGGTTCAATGAATGTAGCACACAAGGGGAAACAATAAGAGAGAACAGCACCAAAGAAAAGCAGAACTTCACAGGAGTTCTCTTGAGGTTATCACTGAGAAGAGAAGGCTCTGGGGACACCTCATTGCAGTCTTCTAAGGGGGGCTTATAAAAAAGTTACTTTTTATATGGGCAGATAGTAACAGAACAAGAGTTTTAAACAAGTTTTAAACAAGTTTAAACAAGTTTTAAACCAAAACAGGAGATATTTAGATTACATGCTAGAAGAAAATTCTGTGAGGGTGGCGAGGGACTGGAATATGCTTCCCAGAGAAGTTGTGGAATATTATCTAGAATAGCTCTTTAAGTCCTCCATGCTTCATGATATGGAACAACCAGCAGCACTCCTAGCAGAGGAGGAAATATCATCCCCACTGGTGTGTCAGCATGAATTGTGGCTGCTTCTACATTTACACTGAAGCATCTGTGTTGGTCCCTGCTGGAGAAGAGTCAACAACCACTGGCTCCTAAATGGTGACACCTGCTGCTATCTGATTATCATTAAGTACCTTGATTTTACAGCTACTACTGGCTCTGGAAGGACAAAACCTGCAAACTTTCCCTTCTACTATCTAAGAATCCCAGAACCTATTTTTCAAAAGCAAATAGCCAAATCCTTTCTTTGAACAAAGACTGCAGATCACTGAAGCTACTCAGTAATTTCCCACTGTGGCTCTAAGACACGTAGATTCCCCCAAACCTTAATCAATTGTGTTCTGTATTACAAACACCAACTAACACAATCAGAGCCAAGCCAAAACACATTCTTTGTGCATTTCCCCCCTAGCAAGCACTGTCACAGCTGAGACAACGTTGTTCTGCTCATTTGCCAATAATTTATACAGACACCACTAAAATGTGCTTAATCCTCAAAGAGATTCAGTTGCTTGACTCCAGATTTCAAAGAAAAGCATGCAAATGCAGCAATAAAATGTATTCTGTTTAATCAAGTGAACACATAACAGACTGATTCACATTGTTTTATGGCATCAAACAACAGTTTTCTAAAGTGATTCCATGTGGAAGAAAAGGGGGAGGTTGCTGTAAGTATATCTTGGCAGAGCACTAGAAGAGGGCACAGACAGCTGATTTTTTAGTGAACTGTTAAAGGCTTCCAAAATTTGTCTCTTATGGGAAAATGGAAACTTCCCCTCTCTACTACATCTTTAACAGAAAGAAAAGAATAGCAGAAGTCAGCTAAAATATTTCAGTTTACACTTGCTTAATTGCTGGAAAATGCAGTTTGCTTATTTTAAGGTAAATAATGTCTACGGTATTGGTTTGCATTTCACTATGTTAGCACTGCACCAGATACACCATCAGACTGCCTGGGAGAATATTCAACAACATGATGATAAACCATTTGGAAGCAGAGCTGAGAAGAGTCACACAGGAAAGTCTGTCACAGCTGTCAAAAAATTCCATTCCATTTTATTTGGAAAATATAATGGAAAGAGAAGGGAAGCAAATGAAACCTGTGTAGTATTAAGTCAAATTAAATATAGTTCATAAAAATTAAGGCATTTCTGCATTACAGGGATATGGGTCCAGTGATGAAAAAAGAAACGATGTTCTGGAGAATGAACTGTAATTATGGCTGAGAAAACATGGAGAGAGAAGGGAAAAAACTGAAAGAGATGTAGACAAATGCAATTTGATGGCAGTGAAAAGCCCTACTCATGACTGAAGACCTGCAATGTTCAGAAAAGGCTGCAGTGCCACCAAACATCTCAAGTCCAAAATTTCAAATATATTTTTACTTTATTTTATGAATGTCCATCAGATATATATCTTTGATGCTACAACACACTAGTTGAATAAAAATCAACAACATAAAAACCCTCATCATAAAAGATCCAAGAAGTGAAATCCCAAAGCCATAACCATTTACTCTGTGAGCATAACATCTTTGACAACCATATATAAATGACATCATGACAACAAATACAATGTACAATAATAAGTGTGCAATGGTACAAAATATACAAAAAGGAATGTGTATTTAATATACATTCAACATTACCCCATAAAAATCTTTGTTGGGAAAGTGAAGTGCCTTTTCAAGACCAACAGAAAATGTACACCACTTCAGTTAAGATGCCTGAAGGATCTCCCATCAAAAGAGCAAAGTGTGTGTTCTTTGACTGGAACTATAAAATAACAGAGCTGAATTTTCCCTAATGAAAAAAAAATCAAAACTTCATAAAATTTTTGTCCACATCTAGAGTATAATAAAATATACTCCAGAAAATTCTGTTTCGTCAGAAAATTCAGTTTAATTTACTTAAAAGTGGGCCCTCTTTTAGACCTAGCTCAGTCATATAAAATCAAAAATCTATATTCCTTACAGTAAAAAGACTATTTCTGCTAATGTCTCTTTTCTGGTTTTGATGCATCCCACAATTCACATAAATTTGCTGTAATGGAAATATGAGTCTGACCAGAGGTCAATACCAGAATCGTTGCTCATTTTCTCTGGCTCTATACAAGTCTTGCATAATTCTACTCAAACGTTTTTTGCCTAAGTTTCAGATTCCTTTGAGTTCAACCTCAGAGGGAATTTCAGGAAATTATTACTGTGGATATTATGAAGATCACATGCTTGTAATGTGGCTCATTTTATGGAAAAGTCCATTTAGCCTCAATCTACCAAGGCACCACTTTGTGCCTTTTCCCCAGAGCTGGTACTTGCACTGACACAGGAGGCATTTAGATGCTGTGCAAGTACATAACCCATGCTCAGCTCTGCTGGACATCCATCATCCATCCATCCATCCACCCATCCATCCATCCATCCATCCCCCCATGGGCCCAGGAATAAAGGAGGCTGAGTATTTTCAACAAGCCTCCCAACTGACAAAGCTGATGCCTGATGCCCCGAAGTAGAGATTTTTGCTGTACCTCCAGAGTTCAGGCTTTGCTGGTTCCCAGCCCTGGGAAAAGTGACATTTGCACAGCCCAAGGGAGGACACTGAATATGCCAAAGACCTCTCTTGAAAGCACAAGCTCCCACAGAGAGGGACAAGAGCAATTTGCACTGTAGGTGCCACTTTACATCTCTTTATAGAGTTTGAACCTGCTACTGCCTACAAATTCATGGGCCCAGACGTACAATTCACACAAAAGCTGTTACCAAATTTAAATTTAATAGCACTAGGCTTTACTCCAACCCTGATGGCCATGACTTAGGCGCCAGAATGGGTTTAATTTGCAGGTACAACACAATTCCTCTTACATTAGAGGTCAACACAGACTATCCAGACCTTCAAAGCATTAAAATCAAAAGTATTTTCCAAAGTTTAAAACTCACCTGAGGCTCATTCCGAGTACCATTTACAATTTTGATTTCAAGAGAGACTCACAGTTATGCCAGTAAACAACAGCACACAACCTTTGCAGGAGGTTGCAGGCCTCTCTGAAAATCATTTCTTAGGAATATGCGCAGGAGAAGGAAACAAAGGATACCTAGAAATCATATGGCATGCCTGAGTGTTGCCCAGGTGAATGCAAAAAATTTATGTTATTTGCAGTATGTATATCTCTTCCTGAGTTGAATTTCATTCCCAGTATGGAATCCAAGCATCTGCTTTCTGGTTTTTTTTTTTGGCAAGGTACTCAATCACATGGTAAGGCAATCCAATTTTCTGGTTTGCTTCCTGTTTTCTTTCCTCCTAAATGGCCAAGCAATTCTCACGAGGATCACCACTACAATGTGTGCCAGAATATGTTTAAAATATGGTCCTGTAAAAATAGAAATTAGGTTTGTTTCTTTGAAGGCAGCATTAATTCTTCATATATTCTGGGATCTTGAAGATTTCAGCTGAACAGATTCAAAATTATCTTCCTTTTCCTGCAATGGAAAAGACAGGTTCCCATCAACTGTGTCTCCTCAAAATTTCTCCAGCAGTCAGCACAATCACCTCTTCTCTCATTATCCTTTTCCCAAAAATTTCATTTTATTTTAATACAGTAGTTAAGTGCACAGTTTGACCCTTTAATATTTAATAACATTACTAACTCTGTAAAAATTTGAGAAACCAATAAAATTATGCTATAGCTATTGTTCATAGTTCTTATTTTAGAGGGTATGGGGAAAGTCTTCATTTCATATTCATAGAATAGGACAGGTAGTCTGAGCTGGGGAATTGCAAAGTAATCATCTCTATGGTTATTATCACTTATTAATGTGTTTCCCACAATATATAAAATATATAAAAAGCATAGCATGTGAGTATGAACACCACTGCCTTGCTCCTGGATTCCAATCTCAACACCTCCTCTGGAAGATCCACAGGACAAAACAAGTCTAAAAATCATTTGCCATCTTAAAATTCAGGGCTAGAGGGTTGAGTTTTCTCTCTGTTTCCATTTGCTGGGTGACAGCCTGGGCCATCTGGCCAGCAGGAACCAGAGTGAGCAAGAAATGTGGACATACACACCCAAATAGTTTGCAAACTGTCTAAAACTACCTTCATAATCTGATTTTTAAGGCCATCTCACACTGATCAGGACAGCCTGGTGCAGACATGAGAAAGAAGGGGAGAAATTGTCTATGCTAGTCTAGTGAAAAATATGTGCTCTGAAGAGCCTAGGGTTGTTGTGCTGGAGACAACAGCCCCCAGTTTGAAACAGGTTTGTAATTTTTTGGCTTCCATCTTCTCATTAAAAATGAGAAGTCAAGTCATCCCTTGCTGTGTTACAGGCCTAGCCCTCAGTCCCTTGGGTACTCAAACCCACTGATATCTCTGTGACATGCTGGCAGAAATGCCATAGCCTGAAGCTTGAACATACAGTTAGGACACTGCAGAATTTCTTTCTCTCTCATTTTACATTTATCCTTTTTCTTTCCTCCATACCTTTTTTTCTGTATTTTACATGCCTCTGTAGCAGGACATTAATTTCTTCATCTTTTGCATAAATGAAAAGCAATGCTATAATATTTGTGTTTGATAAATATATATTAAATTTGGGTTATCTGCAGGGATGCAGGACACAGAGCTGAGTGAGCTAATGAGGTACTGGAAGTCGATTTTGCCAGCTATTGTTATCTGGCAGTAAAATAAAGAACAAGCTTGGAAATATCTGACAAGCTTGTTGAAAAAGGAGAGAACACTCAGGAGGCCTGCTACAGTGGATATCAAAACATTAAATACTCCAAGCAGGCATTCAAGTTGTCTGAATACTGAAGTACTAAAGCTTACTTCTATTTTTGCAACATCACCAGAAAATTTTATGTGATTTGATTTTATTTACATTTTCAATATTCTCAATATTGAATTAAGAATTAATATTGAATTTCTGCCCCTTTCCACAAGGAACAATATTGATTTTGCAAGACAAATAGGCTGGGGTCAAGGGAAAGTTCTCCACATTATCTGTGCAATGGTAACTTCTCCTAGGAGGGATATCTGAAGAGCAGGTAGTGCAGCAAGAGGACACTAGTCAAATAAAAAATGTAAAAGAATGAAAAGAAGAGATAGAAAGGAAAAGAAAAGCAGCAGACAAGCTTTGATTACATTGCACTCCATCACAGAAAGAAAAAAAAGGACACAAGGAAAAACTCTCAAAATTCAGCATTCAGAGATATTATTTGGACAACAAACTAGAGTACAATGTTTCAAAATTAATTTTTATTATGATCTTTTAAGAGACTTTCAAAGACACTCAGGTTAACATAACTGTTTGAAAGGGAAAATGTGATTTGCCTTTATCCTGATGGTAACAGACCCCCCCCTAGAATCCCTTAAAGACAACACCACCCTTTCTATAGCACAGATTTCAAGGCATTTGGAACAAAGACCAAAGAGCTTTTGGGATCCACCATGATGGCCCTCAGGGGCTCCTCTCAGAAATGTTCAAAGGACACCAAAGACTTCAGTGCTGTCAATTCAGACATGCAACAATCCGCATCACATCTACTGCAGAAAAAAAAAATTTTTTGGTGTTGTTTCCCACTGAAATGGAGGAGGCTGCTGTGTTGGGCAAGAGGCTGAAGCTGATGCTTCCTCTTCAGCTGAGTCCTACTCAAAATTATGGTTTTCCAGTCAGCCATGAAGCCAGCCCAGGTGAGCTGCAAGCAGCTGGCTGGTGGCTGCGTTGCCAATGTCAATTTTTTGTGTCTCTAATAGCTGTGTTTGCCTCAGCAATGGATGTGCCTGGGAGGTTCTGGGCAAAAAGGTTCTCTCTGCCATTAACTGGTTTTCTTCTGGTGTCACCTATGCAATAAAAAATGCTACTGAAATCTCTCTCTGGAGGAAGGAGCATGTACCCAAACCCCTACAACATTCCTTAATTTTATCCACACTGTGGATTTCAACAGGTGATTATGGACAGGATGAGGTGTGCGTGGGAGGCTGCAGTGCTGTGAAATTAGCATCAAAGACTCATCACATCCAGTAATAAATAAAGGTAACAATTATTTTTAACATTAATATTGGTAATTACTACTCACCTTTGTTGCCAAGGATTTGAGCTTCCCCAGCAGTGACTGCTTATTTGAATATACTATTTCTTCTTCATTATCTTCTCCTTCCATTATAGCACAGCTGTCAGCAGCTGGCAGTTCACATTCTTTGGAGTTTGTTGTCATCACTAATTTGGAATATTTATACTCCAGCCTGAAGATACAAAGCCACACAGGAATAGACTTTTTTCTAAAATGTCCCATACTCAGGGTTTTTGTAATTTAGGTTGTCAGCATTTCTCCCACATAGTTACTTTTGAGGTAGTGGAAATGAGATACTTTTCAATAATTTAAAATATGTAACCAAAATAGTATTAACAACACACTGAGCTCTTGCTCTCCAATTAGTCCTCTATCCCTATAAAAGAACCATCTTTCCCAAAAGACCACAGGGAGGACAAGAAGGCTTCCTGCATGAACAACTGCTGGTTGGGGCAACAACCAAAATAGAACTAAGCAATATGGTCAAGAATATAATTTATTACCAAGCTGAAAGGGACTGATTAGGCTAAATATATGGACTAATTAGGCTAAATATACCCTTCTGATCTTCTGAGCCTGAGAGACACATGTTGCTTCAGAACCTAAAGTCAACTTCAAACTCTCAAAGGTTAAAGAGACAGTTCCTTCTGGGAAATCATGCCATTGCAAATTACTGTGGATGTTCTACACTTTCCTTACCAGAATTTTTATAGCCACCGTTGGCAGAAGAAACATCAACTTGGTGTATGGATGGATTGATCCTACAAGGTACTTCTCATCAACAGTGTCATAAAGTCAGAGGCAGCAAAAGTCACTCCATCAAGCTTTTAGCTAACTTTTATCTGGAACACAATTTGTAGTACTTACTTCTGGTTCTTCTTCCAAAAATAGCAAGTCAAGGCTATGAGCAGAACGGCTGTGAAAGCACCAACACCAGCTCCAACTTTAAGCCAAAAATCCACAGTTTCACAAGTGCTGGTCCTTTTTTCTGGCAAGGGAACTCCTTTAATGCAATGCTTTGGCTCATTCCATACATATAAGGTTTCCTTTCAAACAGAAAACACCAAAAAATGAAAAGAGAACTATAGACTAGACTTAGAGGAAACAAGCTGTTCTGAGTTAGAAAGGTCAGATAACTTTTCAGTGAAAGCAAAGCAAAACACACCCTTCAGGTTTCCAGACTTCAGGTTTTCAGTTATACTGTCCAGTCAGTCACCCCCTTGCTTGTGCCTGCAGGTTCAGGCATGGCAAAAGGATTTGTTCCTCTGTAGAGCTCTCCAAGTGACACAGTATGGGCTGGACAGCTATTGGGAATAAGCTGTGCCTGCACAGGAGCTGCTGATCAGCAGGACAGTTTGAACCTGAGGAATTCCTTCCTGATATTTGACTACAGCAGGCAGCAGCAAAAACATTGCAAGCAAGTAGGGCAAATTTATGAACTGACATTTAGAAACCTTTCCTAGCCTGCCCTGATGTTTATGGCTATGAAAGATCTGGAGTCCTTCAGGCACTGCATCCTTCAGAAATAACTGTCCTGCATGTAGGAATGCTTTGAGAGCTCACATCCTTACTCACACACAAGCCAGCTCTTAGAGGAAACACACTGTCATTGACACAAACATTCCTGAGTGTAAACACAGCTCCTCCCTCAGCCTGATCCAAGCCAGCTCAGAGCCTGCGCTGAGATCTTCCAACCCACTCACAAAGCAACCTGCACACCAAAATCCAGCAGGAGTCCAAGTTGTACCCAAACAAGTCCATCTGACTTTGAGACACAGCTCCTGTACCTGAAATCCCTTTTTGCAGGCTCCCTCAATCTCGTGGTAGTCCTGCTCTGTGCAGAGAGGACAGGCTTCTGCACTCTCCCACAGAAAGTAGAACGTGCATCCATCACAAGTACCCGCAGGGCAGGAGCTACGGGGAGAGCAGAGCTCAGTTACAAAGAAATACTCACAAAGAAATACATAAAAAATACATAAAAATACACAAAAATGTATAAAATATGTACAAAAATGTATAAAAATACAGAGAGAGGAGAGAGGGGAGAGGGGAGAGGAGAGGAGATTCGAGGAGAGGAGAGGAGAGGAGAGGAGA